>JAQIWF010001504.1:0-11768 GCA_034694965.1 Ceratozetes gracilis | reverse complement strand
ATTAAAAATACATTAATATATTTCATTTTTAAAAGGAATTATCCATGCAAATCACGTATTACAATGATAACTCATTTTTTCTTCAAATTCTTATCAATATTTGAACCTGGTTAAAAACTTCAATCATGTAATAAACCTCAATCATTAGTATTTATAATTAGCAACTAATGAGAGAGAATTAATTGTAAGATTTATCTTAATTAAAAATTGGCTTGCTTATATTGTTTAAATGTCGAGGAAAAAGTGTCAAAATTTTAGTTAATTATTTATTTTATGTAATTTGAATGCATTTTCTTCTGTACTAATACTCTGGCAAAAAATTTGGGACAAAATTAATTTATCTAATATTTTATTAAATACTTTTATTACTTACTATTATCTGAGGCTTAACTCATTTAGAGTAACAATTAGCCAGTAATTAGTGATTAAACTAATTTACTTTATTATGTTTTCTCTTATTAAATCAAAAAATACTTTTCTCTGATGACTTGAATTTGGAATAAATAGCAAAAATATAATTTCTTTAAAAATCTGTAATAATTGTGTGAAAAGACTAAACATTTGGAGCAAAACATTCGTAAGAATAGTCTTTTCAAAGGGTTTTTATGTTGAATAACAAGAGTCTAAAAATGTTTATTCGTCTCATCACTGATGTGTTTGACTAAAACTGTTTATGAAAAAAGTTAATAAATGCATCGATGATTCGAATAAAGTTCCTCGAATGCTAATAACCAGTAATTTCCTTAAAATTTTACTAATATCCTAGCTTATTCTAACTTATTAAATCCTATAAAAAATAGCCTTTTAAGTTCCTGTTAAATTTTAGATTGAATATTGTTTTAACCATGTTAATTTTTGGCTTCTAATCGAGATATTTAATCAAGTATTTAACTAAGATCAACCTTGGCTATTTCAATAAACAATTTCCACTTCAATAACTTATTGTGTAAATAAACTATTGATTTGAAAAAAGCAAATTAAAATGAGTTTGAAAAAAGTTAATTCAAAGATCAAAATAGCCTTCAATTGACTCATCTATTTTGAAAACATTTTTTCAATGACTGAATTAACTGGTTCATACTCATAGAGAGCATAGATAAGTTTAATGCATTTAAGTGGTTAAATGTAATCGTGAAAGAAATTGAGTAAAAAAATGCAATTCAATTGAAATCTTTTAAAATAATTGAAATAAAAAAGTGTTTGAATTCTTACGGAACGCTTAAAATAGTCTTATCGGCGAATAAAAAGTGATTTTCAGACATTTTCGGTGATATTTCGTGTATTTTTGGTTTACACAAAAACTCAGCACTTCTTCAGAGATATCACTGATTGGATCCAAACTTATTCTTCAATTTATAAACTAAATTCTTCTTTAGTTGTGTAACAAATAATTAGTGGTTTTCGTTAAAAAGCATTGAATTGTTGAAAACACGTCAAACAAATTGAGTGAAATGACAGTTGACTTCAAACGAGGAACAAACCGAACATACAATTTGTGTATCAAATTAATAATTAAATTTAAAACTTTGTATTACTCTAAGAGCAAGAAATTCACAGTCAGTTTGAGGACAACTTTTCCGCACAAATCGGCGCTGACTTCACTGTGCGCTCAGTTTTTATAACTTTTCATTTAAGCTTAAGATTTAATAAATCGGTTGTCCTTGTATTCAATATACACACAAAACCAGACATCAAATCCAATACATTGATTGCAGTCCACACCAGTATTAGTCATGAAAGCATACAGTCGACACTCGAGATAAGCAACACCTGCTTATAATCCGCACTCTTTGCAATTAACCCGCAAAACAATAGATAAGTTCACTGAATATTTAGCATAATTATCGTTAATGACATCAGTCTGTTGTTAACAACAAATTGATTGCTTTGGCAATGGATCACAAAATCGAGTACTAACTGTACATTAATTTCAAATTAACTTTCGTTTTCGTCTTCGCTTCGAAAACTTTCTATTTATTCATTATATTTCATATAAGAAATGTAATTTTTATCCACTTATGCCCACAAATAATCACATTAATTAATTTTAATTTTTTTGTCAAAAATACTACTTTTATCTCCAAATATGAGTCACACAAATAAAATGCAAATTTTCTCTACTCTTATGATTAAAACAATTGTCACTTCACTCCAGAGGAAGACAATTGCTATAACTGTAAGAAAGAAATGAGTTGTTGTTTATAAGAGCCGTTCCCTCTCTTTGTCTCATTTGAAAATGTGTTTGATTTTGAGACTTGAGTTATATTTTGTTGTGTAACGAAAAAAGGAGACCTAAACTTGAATTACAAGACCTGTATGTCTACCGTTTGTGAAGTGGGACTGGCAGATGGGCTGACACTCTTCCCTCCTAACTATTAACAAAATACCATTAAATTCAACATAATTTGTGAGACAAATGTCCAAAAAATGGAATTAAATATCAAATAAAAAGATCGAAGAATTTAATGATTAAAATCAAATGATTTCATCGAAGGCCTGAGGCTATCCATTCAATCACTTTCATCTATCAGATCCCATACAATAACTCATCAATAATTTAGATACAAAACTTGTTTTCATTGATATTCAGTTAAAAATTGAAATAAATATTAAATTTTATTAAAATAAGGATCTCTAAAATGATGTGGAAATCGGAGCAAATGTTTCACAATATCTGCTATTTTTTACACAATCAGATAAATAATATTTTGATAACACCTTTGAGATAATCCTCTCATTTAAGGATAAACTTCATCAAAAAGCGATATAAACAAAATTTATCCTTGTTAACTATTGGGGATAATTTATATTAACTTATCTCTCAAAGCAGTTATTTCAGGGCTGAGTTGATGTCAACATGTAGTTTACGTGACATTTTTGGGGAAGCGGTCAAGAACATTTTGTTTACATTCCGGTCTAAATGTCGTTAAATTGCATAAGTAAGGACAGTTGCACAATCTATTTCCTCCCTTTCCATCCTTTACAATTTAATGAATTGGGTGTACATCACTATGAGACTGTTGCCTGGGTGTCGAATTTTATGATCAGCCCTGGGTGTAGTTGCAAAATTTGAATACCTCGTTCAGGTCTTTGATCCCAGTTAACAATTTAACTTTGAGAATTGTCCTTGTTAAACACAATTAAACCAATAAGAATCGAGAATAACATCAATTGTGAATATTTTTGATTTTATTTCAATTCATTGTTTGAATTCTCATTGAATTGAAAAATGTTTTTAATTTTGTTTATTTAAATCCTTCGATGAAATAAAAAGTCAAACATTTGAATATGATTTGAATAATTCAATTCATTGGTAATTAATTGGACAAAAGTTGTGTAATATTTTGAATGCGTTAGGGGAGAGCACAAGTCAAGGACAGTGCGAAAATGATGTTGGCCCACTTGTGAGCCCCTTATACCCACTTTACTCTGGTATGCAATCAATTTTCAATTAGTTAATCACAATTGAAATTCATTTAAAACATTATTTCTTTCGCTTTCAATGATTATTATCTTGAAATTCGTTGCTTACAAATGCATTGAGAATTGAGTACAGCTTTTGAAAGGCCTGAGGGCTTAAGGCAGAGGAAAGTGTGCATCGATTAAACAGACCTTTCTTACTGTCGATAATGAATCGGTTTAATTATGGAATTTATTCTCAATTTGCAGATAAATTCTTATATTCTTTAAAAGTATGCAAAATATTTTCCTCTAATCTCAATATTTCTCATTATTTTTGAAGATTTTTAGCTCGAAATTATCTTTTCGGGAAAGTATTGCTGATTGAGCTGAGAGGTGCAAGATTCTAAAGTTTGAGCATGTTTTATTTTAAGTTATCTGATTAGTTTTAATTTAGTCTATTTAATTGAGTTCCGGCAGTCGTGTAGTCAATGAAAGCATTTTATCAAGATGAAAATACTACAAAACCAATTGGAGCTATCAATTAACCTAGTTACAGTGAATCAATCTATTAAATTAGTTATGGTATTATAAATTTACATATTTCCTCTTTTCCATCTTGCTCATATCTGGATCTACTCTAAATCCTTACGATTATTTTCGTTCTGAATCAAGAAAATCGTGAACGAAGTTGATTTTTTGCAGGCAATTAGCATGCATCATTTAAGAGATCACATTTATATCACTAAAAGAGTTCATTTTATTTATATTTTCGCTTTATTTTCGGTTTGGTTTCACTTTAAACAAAACAATAAGAAATCGATTTATGCTTCGACTTTAACTCACGTTTCTTACGAATACGGAGAGGGGAGGGAAGGAAAGACTCTTTTCCACATAATTCAAACGAATCTGTTCTGAATTTACAATGAGTTTATCTATTATTTTGATATCAATAAATCACAAATTAAACAATAGTTTCAATTCTTCACTCAAATTAATGTGTTATAATTAGAGCAGGGTAACCAACTATAAACATTATTGGGGTATATCACTATAAACACAATTTAATTCATTTTGATATAAATTAAAAATACAATTTTGAGCCTAAATTCAAACAAATTGAGTTCGGATTAAACAGTTTAATTTAAAAATGCGATTTATCACAGAATTATAGCTAGGTTGACTCAGTAGTATCCCTTAGTAACTGATATAATTTAAATAAATTCGTGACTTTATTTCTATGGCATTCTATACTCTATTCTTATTAATTTAATTTAAATGTTAATCAAATCTTTTGTGAATTTAAACTAATTTTTCACTCAAAAGATCCAGGGAAGAAAGGGAGGGGCTATGATTGTAACTTTAAAGTAAAATAACTTCAAGTGAAGCTTCAAAAACAATTTAGATATCTTGGTCATTGGACCTGAAACTCTAATTCAGATAAAATAAATCATTAATTTTCTTATTTTGATTCTTATCGATGTACTTATAAAAGAAATGCTCATTCAATTTAATGTGATATTTATATGAAAGGACATCTTCTCCCCTAACAACTAGTGTTGACCCAAATCTCACTTTCCTTACAGTTTGAGAGCATTACTATTGTTATTAATTTTCAAGTAATTGAGAGAAAATTCATTTGAATATTGAGGACTAATTTCATAAAATACGGTCTGTTTCCGACACAATAGATGTGAACTTGGTAATTAGCTTCAATTCTATTCATTGAAATTTACAATGGTTAATTAATTGTTGAATCGAAATGGAGATTAGGGCAGTCAAGAAATTAATGGCAAATCAATTATCAAATGTTTTGCTCATAATTTTGATATTTTTTAACTTTTTTTATCTTTTAATATTAAATTAGGGTTAAGACAAAAACCTTCATAAGATTACAAATTATTTTATGGTTTATTAATAATAAATATAAAAGTTTTGCAAAATTCGTAATAAATTACATATCATTAAATTATCCGAAAAAGTTATACCAGAAATATATGGACTGAATAAAGAAAAGAAAAATTTAATGAAACAAATTCGGAGAAAAAGATTTAAAAAAAATATTGAGAACTCTATGAAATAAATGGTATTCATTGCTATTATTCATAAATTTTGATTCTCTGCTATAAAATACATTTTCTCCAAATCTAATTGAGTTTTCCTTCAATTTTTTCAGATAATTGATTGGATTTTTTCTAATCTCATTTGTATTGATGTCAAAAATAAAAGTAATTTCATGAGAGTAAGGAAAAGAGTGGAGAAAATATCCCTTTTATGTTAATTTATATGATTGTATTCAGCTCTCTCTCCCTCCCTCTCTCTCTCTCTCTCTCCCTCTCTCTCTCCCTCTCTCTCTCCCTTCCCTTTCCCTTAATATTTTGGAGAGGTTTGGTATTTTCAACATTCAAGTAAGCAATGAATTAAAATGAAATATGATTATCATTAGGGGGTCTCTTTAAAAGATATTTCAAGAAAACTATTATGTCATTTTAGCTAAATCTTGCTAGAATCTATCCAGATTTATCTCTTATAGACATAACATAATGTGCCTAAAATTCAATATTAAACTTCAAATATTGAGTTTGTTTCTAAAGGGATAAACACAAACCCCAGAGAGTATTTGGTGTACACCCCTGGCCATCAATGGATAAAAATTCTAATTAAGTAAAATTTTTAAATTATAATATTCTGCTTATAATTCAGTCATATTTTTCTTACAATTCCCACAGAAAAAGTTGAGCCCAAAAAGTATTTTATTTATTCCTAACAAATGAATCACTTTTTAGTTTTTAAGAAATTTGTGTCAAAAAACGAATTAATTTCTATAATCCACTACACCTTAAGCTCAAGTAAGTCCTCAATCGCTCAGAATAATAGTAACTTTCATTCGTAGTATTTGATGGGTGACTAAACTGTTTTTGTATTCGTTTTGTTATCATTGAAATCGAATTATAATAAATAGATAGATAATAATTTCCAATAATAACCCATTAAATAGCAATCCTATCGATTCTATTGACTATTAGTTTAAATCTTATTTTAAAACATTTCTTCAATCATTGAATTGGTTTCAGACGATAGCAACACTTTTCAATTAGAATAATACATTTGAAAAGCATTTGCCGGAAAAATATAAACAATCAAACTTTTCATTACAATTCTAATGGATAGCATAAAATGGAAATCCTCTTAAAAGCTATACAATTATTTTATTTATTTTTTTCCATTCAATATATGAAAGGATATTTTCATTTGAATTGAATGCAACACTTTTATATCGAGGAATATGACTATTATTAGAACCCCTTTTAAAGCCGTTTTATCTTTCATTCTGTTATTCCTTTTCGTCAAAACAAATGTTTAGAAAAATTGTTTTATCTCTGAGTTTATAAAAAACAAAAAATCATTTCTTTGCTTAAGTTATATATCATAACTTATAGGCAGTCAGTTTTAGGTCAGGGATGATCACAGGGGGGTTAAGAGTCAGGTATCATGAATCTGATGATTCTGAACCCTAATATTGTCTTACTTCTCCAATAAGATCGGGATCTTTTATGATATAATTTATATCTTAATTCATTAGATATTTGAAAACCATAGTTAAATACAGGGTGTTATACCAAGGATGCCTAGGGGATTAGCCTAAACACCCCTAGAAATATAAACAATGTGCTTAGAAATTGGCATTAATTACTCGTATTTATTTGGTTTGTCTCATAAGTTTTGTTGATTTCTAAGCACCTGGTTAATATTTTTAAAATTCCATAATTTTGTTTTTAGCTACTTATCTGTTTTAACAAAATATTAAATCAAAATTATAAAATCACCTAGTTATCTAGGTGCTACCATGAGTTACACATTTTTTACTTTGATGATAAATAAGCCAAAGTTCACAAGGGTATTTTTGAATTTTTCTATATCACTGCATAGCCTCATTATCCATGCCAATACATGGAAAATTTGATCAAAAAAAATTCGAAGTCTATTTTAATAAAATTCTATTTCAATCAACCTACCATGCATTTCAGAGCCAATTGTATATCGGTTATTATAGAATATAATCAAGGGTGGTTTCCTATTTAACTCGAGCTTCTGGGGGTGAGGGGAGGGCAAATCCAAGATGCTGCCTTAACGACTAAATTAGGTTTAATTTATGTTAAATTCATTTTTAATCCAGTTAAATTAATTAAATTAGCAAAATGGTGGATTTTCGAGGAAATATTTCGACAGCCAAATTGAGGGATCCTCTTTTTCTCGATTTTGCTTAACAACTTTTCGCGTTCTGGGTTGCCAAATCTCAAACCTCAGGGGATATCCTAGCAAACCCTTCCCCCTATTATCACCTCTGAAAATAATAGGTTACTTCTTGTTTTACAGTTTACTTGTTGTTAAAAGCATACATGTGTTCACTATTTTATACTCGATTAGAGTTCACTTTTAATACATTCAATGCTTTTATGTCATACTTTTTAAGACCGAAGTCCTAACTCTAAGCTCCTATAAGACCCCCTTTTCTCAAATCTTAGATATAAGACGTCCGTCTTATAGGCCAGCAAAGACGGTAGTGCTGATTTGAAGGCAGGCCATCCAAGTATTAGATTCTTTGCAAGATTTAGATCTGAGGTCACATTTGAAGAAAAATTTTAATTTATGTTAAATATAAGGAAAGATTTGGTCGAATAAAATTGAAAATTAAATTCAAAAAACTTGTTATTAATTAAAATAAAAGCGACTTTTTATTTGAGACAAACTCTTTTATCAAAAGCTTCTGAAATTAACCCCCCCCCTCCCCCTTGTGGTTAATTAAATTGCGATAACCACTGATAAATAGATTATTATTTTTGGAAATTCATTAATTTTATTTCATTTCATTTATGTATTGGTGAAAGTGAAATGTTTTTCGTTTTGCGAGAGGAATGTCTTTCTTTATAAAATGACATAGGCAAGATTATTCACTATATTGTCAAGTCACCATGCTTATTTAATAAAGAATCTAGTATAAAATTTATATCGAATCAGTATATTTTTAAAATATAAATAAAATCACCAAGTATTCTTTATATGAATAAATGAATTCTCAAAACTATATGCTTAGAAATACCTTGCACATCTCAATCTAGTAAAGTAAATACTATAATATTGAATAATTGTTATTAATTAGTTTTCAAATCAGCGAAAATTGCTCTAATTTTGAACAAGATTGATTCCTAATTGAAATTCCTCGTATTTATTCGGTCAAACTTTAAATTTAATTGAATTTTGATAAAAATCAAATTTAAATTAAATGATAAGACCAAGTATGGACCACATCTATTTATTTTGATGTGAGAGGTGTTTAGTTTGTGCTCGATTATGTTTCCTGTCCAGTGGTGGGTTCAGTAATTTAAAATTGATTTTAATAAAACATTTACTCCTCAAACCATTGACAGCAATAAACTCCAGACTATTTTACTTTTACTTAACACAATTTAAACTGAAATCAGTACACTTTAAGGAAAATGCTTAATGCATTACCTAGCTCTTTTTGATAACTCATTTTATTTGTTTTGGAAGTTGAAGAATAGTTTATGATTTGATACCAGACAATACATTAATTGTACTCATGCCTATTGTTATTAAGGTCATTCGGAAGCAAACACCTCAGGAATAAGATAGAGACGAGCAAGCTCAAAGCAGATAAGGTGATAAAATTTTCAAATTTTAACAAAAACATCGATTGAAAAAATCGAGTTTTTGCCAATAAATGTAATGTTAATTTTTCACCGCCACAGGGGATATTAGCTGTTACATCTTGGTGATCCTTGTGTAAAACCTTAATTTGACCTTTCGGCCTCATGATAGACAGAGTAGTGCACGAATATTCTGATGCTCTTCTATTCTTTGAATAAATTATTGTTTAAAATATATTTTGAATTGAGTTATGGCTTCAATCAAAACAATGGTTGAGTCAAAGATCTGATAGGAATTAATTTTTTCATCACTTTTTCCTTTAACTCAAAACTGGATCTACAGTTTGGCTGATAAGTAAGGGGAGTAAAGGGAACACATTTACTGTCCGAGAAAACTCGTTATGAATGGCATAATAAACTTGCAAAACAAGAGAACAAAACACTTTCTCATCTCATTTAGGAATATCTGAAATGCAATCATATTTTGCGGATTTATATTCTGGGAAAACGGATTTTCATAGAAAATATTACTTAAAATACAATACATTGATATGAAGTACAAAATAATTTCCTTTCTTTAAATTTATATTTAGAGAAAAAGATCGAAATCTTCAATATTTATGAGAAATAAATTAAACTTTTTATGGGATTTAAGAAGTGATTTGAATTGTAGTCCACTTTAGAGTTCACTTCAAACATCTCTCACAAAGTCTTTGTGTAACGAATTTAAGTCAATACACAACCACTTCCTGAAAAACATTGCAAACGACCGACTTTTCTGCTCTTTTCACCTCAAACTTACGCTACCGGACTCTCCTTCTCTTTCTCTCTCCCTCTCTCTCCCCCTCTCTTTCAGCCTTTTGTATTCAAAAGTGTATCAAAAGGATAAAGTCATTATAATTTTAATTGCAAGAAATTTATTCATTGCATTTTTAATTAAAAGCAGCATGCTTATATCTCTTAACATTCATTTACACATATACATATACACATGTACTTCAGCACAGATGTTGTAATAATTAATGATGGTCATACGAAGTATTTACACCCCATAACGTCTATAATTTGTTTTCAGTACCTTAAATGTTAAGCAAAATTCTACTTTTCATTTTCATCATCAATTTTGAAAATTAAGCAAGGTTTCAATGAAGATTTATACAAAGGCCGATTTACACATAATTTAAAACGAAATGCCATGAAAGTATATAGTTAAATACTCCCACCCCTATTTCCCCAGGAGTTGGATAATACAGAATAATACCATTAAGTAAAAATACAAATTTATTGCCAAGTTTATTTTTAATAAACTCAGTAATCGTATGTCAATTGAAAATAATTTTATCCTTTAATACAACAAAAAATAAATTTATTTAAAAAAGTAAACAAAACGAGGAAAAAGAAAAATGTCATTCAAGAGTCAAATTGAAAGACTTACCCAAATGACAGATGAGTTTTCCGCTTATTATAATGTTATTCAAGAGAATTATTTTGAATTTAATTTCATATAAATAGTCCTTATATTCAACGCTCACGAAAGGGATGCTTCAGAAGAGGGAAAATGTGTTTAAAAATAAATAAAAACAAATTTTAAATTCAATTCACTGCCAAAGACTTCTTCCAAAGTTTAATCACAACATTGAAAAGCAACAAAAAGTTGATAGTTTATTGTTTCACAATTTACTCATAAAATTTTCACTTTTTTATCAAAACTTTTGAAAGATGTTTATAACAGAAATGAACTCAAACTTTGACTTACAATTGAATACAACTTATCTGTTGATTTTGAAAACCGTTGAGACGGAGACAGTCCTGTCTTACGAAGCGAGAGGAAGGAGTGAACGGTTAGGGCTGAGAATTAGTGTCCGAATTATTATTTCTTTTACTCTCAGATCACTTCCACTTTTCATTTGATACAAATTCATTGAATTCATAAAATGAGGTAACAGTTAGGTTAGTGTGTGAGGAAATGCTCTATACCAGTGCTGACCTTAACCGGTGTGCAGATTAAGACCGAGATTGCAAATGTACAGTCCAGGTGTCTGTGCACAGGGGGAGAGAGAAAGTGATTTTTTCATTCGCCATAAAAAATATTGAATGCATTGATGGATAAAATAATGTATGAAATGAGAGCACAGAGACTACTCTTGATATACATTATAATCAGGTAGTCGTTAGATGTTTAATATGTAATGCACTGTAACTAATTGGCCTGTCTTTTATTTATTATGGCCTAATATTTGTCAATATTTACATAATAACCAAGATGGAATATCCATGAGCTTAAAATTAACTTGAACGACATTTTATAATGGATTTTCACCTTTTTCAAGTGTTTTACTTATTTTCTTTGTATATGACAGAACTTCCTTTGACTATATTTCCTGATTGTTCTTGATCATATCTTAATAAAATCAATTGTATTTTACCTAGTTTGCATTAAACTTGAATCCGGTTTAAGTGGTTTTTATCCAATTTTTGTTGCAATCTCTCAGTCAATGAAAAATAATATTTTGATTTTATTTGAAAAACAATCTAAAGCTCTGTCTAACAGTTGACATACCTGTCCTGCAAGATTTGCAACTCTCTCTCTCTCTTCTCTTTCTCCCTCACTCTCTCTCTTCTCTTTCTCCCTCACTCTCTCTCCCTCTCTTCCTCTCTCTCTCCCTCTTCTCTTTCTCCCTCACTCTCTCTCTTCTCTTT
>JAQIWF010001503.1:0-11771 GCA_034694965.1 Ceratozetes gracilis | reverse complement strand
TTGACTGGAGAAAAACAAATATATTTGTTTCCACAAATATTAATAATTATTAATATTAAATACTGCAGTTTGCAGTGAAACAAGTTGTTCCTATAAATTGTGAGTAGTCTTACAGTTTTAACAAATCATGAGCTCAAACAACTACCAAAAACTCAATGATATGATCCGAAACTCTGCTGGAAAAGAGGGCATATTGGCGATGAGGAGGTGGGAGAATTGTATGGTCCAAATTGGCAAGTCTCAAGAGCATTTAAAATTCAATAAGAAATTGTTTGAAAACAATGTGATCCCAACTAATCTCAAAGTCAAATCTTTTGATAGGAATAAGAGATCACATAAAATTGCTACCAAATGTAGTTTAGATTTATTAAATGTCAGAATATATAATTGTAAGAAAAAACTTAATTTTTTGTATAGACAGTCTAAAATTAAACTTGATGAATTGAAGCGATTGTTACCCAGTAACATTGTAAATATGGTTAAAGATAGAGCTTCAAAAAAGCGCAATGCTGAAAAAATAAATACTATTATCAGACATAAAAGCAAATTTAAAAAGTTTAAATTACCTAGAATTGATAAACCAAAATCACATCCTGGTTTAGCGCAAAATTCAAATGACTGGGTAATTAATCTTTCAAGCAGATCATTCAATAATGATGAAATGTCAATATTACAGCTTGATTCAAAATTTCAAATTGTCCCAAGAAGTATCAAACCTGAACAATTTATTGCAAACATTGAGTCCAGATTGAGCATGCTTATTGATGATGAGGTAAAACTCCAAGATATTAGAATAAAATTAGTTAATTGTATAAAAAGTAGGAAAAATATCAGATCAAATCTATCAAGATATCAAGAAGCTGCGATTAGAAAATTAAAAAGTTATGATGATGTTATCATTACTCGATCTGATAAGGGAAATAAAACTGTAATCTTGAACAAAATTGATTACATTAATAAAGTTGATGAAATATTAAATGACCGAGATGTTTATGAAAAAATAAATAGCAATAATATACGAAGCATAGCAAATAAACTC
This sequence comes from Ceratozetes gracilis, assembly GCA_034694965.1. Classification (NCBI taxonomy): domain Eukaryota; kingdom Metazoa; phylum Arthropoda; class Arachnida; order Sarcoptiformes; family Ceratozetidae; genus Ceratozetes; species Ceratozetes gracilis. Next base: position 10,732 of record JAQIWF010001503.1, on the reverse strand, counting down.
ATAGATGATTTAAAATATTATCTTGGCAAAGAATACATAACTCCACTGTTAAAAAGACAACTTTATCCATATGAATATTCCTTACCAAATGTTTATGCTTTAATAAAACTACATAAAGTTAACCAACCAGCAAGATTAATTTGTCCATATTTTTGCCATCCCTTATCTAATTTAGCAAGGCATTTATGTCAAATTCTTAATCCTTTAATCAGAAACTCTGAATTTTCATTAAAAGATTCATATCAATTTATTAATGATTTAAAATCTGTTAAAATAACGAGAAATGATATAATGTTTTCATTAGATATTATTAATCCAATATTCAGTTGTGAATCTCTTTAGGTTTGAGGTAAGTATTGTGAGGCAATCCCTTCATTAGGCAATGCCTCACATCAATTGCCAAAGATACATTTAGAGTTAAGCAAGGTTCTCTAAATTTGCTTTAATCATTTCTATCGAGATATTCAATAAGAGAGGAAAGGGTTTGCAAGGTCGTCAAAGGTTAGGAAAGGCCTCATATTGTGTGAATGAATAAAACTCATACCATAATCCTATACGAGAGATGGTTTTGATTTTGTGTTTGTTTCCAATTTGGTGGCACTAAATGTCATAATAAAGGAATACGTATTAACTCTAACTCAAGAAGTCCTGAGAAGGGCTTCACAATCAGCGAAAGCAGATCCGAACAAAAATCAATTCAGGGGTACTCACCGGTATAGGGATCATATATGGGGTAACCGACTCCTACATGTGTGTGATGATGAGTGTGAAGATGTCTCTGTGGGGGCGGTGATCGCTGACGATCTGTCTTTCCGTCTGTGGTCTCATCCTTTACAGGACTCGAAAGATTTGAGAGATCAGAAGCTACAGAACCCATTGGTTTAACAGGCGGTGCCGGCATACTAGTGCTCACTCCAGTTTTAGGAGGTGGGGGTAAATGATGCGGAACAGTTGGCGCACCGGTTGGAGATATTAAAGCTCTTTCTTGGAGTTCATGGATTTTATGCGAACCGAAGTGTGAGACGGGATGTAATAAATCCATATTCTTAGGATTCGGAGCACTCGAATGTATTTTCGGAGTTAACGGTTCACCTGAAGGGTGTGAAGCAGATAAGGGCGCTCCCGGCATATCCATTGGGCCAATGGGGCTGGGTGGTGCCACTGGTGACATGTGGTAACGTAATTGTGGAGGGAGGTATTGACTTGAATATGGGTTACCCATCATCACAGGACTCATAGACCCGGCTCTGAACATGGGGTGTGAGTGATCGAAAGGCGAGAAGTGGGGCGGTAAGTAAGAGGGGTTGAAATAGTAACCATTAGTAGGAGGAGGAGGGGGTCCAGTCGTTTCCATAGTAGGCTTAACGCCCTCTTCTTTGAGTTTGATTTTGCTTTTGTCGTCCTTTTCATCATTCGATTTGTCTTTTTTCGAATTGTCTTTTGGTTTAGGACTAGAGAGTGACGGAGAGGACGAGTGCTTATGACTGGAACTCGAGAACGAACTCTTAGTCTCACTCTTTGTTCGATTCATGCCGTCCTTAAGAAGAGGAGGCGGACCTATCACTGAGTTTGAGTGCAAGTCTAAGTCTGGTTTAGTCTGGTGTTCCATCAAACTGTCCATAAAATACCGTTTTGTATGTTCTTCTCTTTGTCTCTCAAACATTGGGTCGAAAGGAGTGGAGGAATGTCCCGAAAGACTGTTTTGTCGATTTTTGTTGGCATCCATTTGGGTCTTGAGTTCTATATTTTCTTTGAGAATCTGTCGGTTTTCGCTCTGCTTTTCCTTCATATTCGTTGGCATCGGATTAGAATCGAAAGGGATATCACTTTTTGGTGGCAGAGATGATGGCCTCATATTTTGTGATTTACTCGACGACTGTTTGGCTGTCGATTCAATTGATTTATTAATTAGTGGAGAAATTCCTTTATTTTGATCACCACTCAGACGATCCTTAGTATTATTATCTGAGGGTTCTTTGAGAAGCCTTTCCTGTTCTATATATCGTTCGCACTGTTCCTTATAATGTGGGTCAGTGGCCAACATATGCATGTGATATGTCGGGTCCATTGTATATCCCGGATATCTTTGCATATATGAGAATGGATAGGGATAGGTGTGGTTCACAGGACCAAATTCATGCACATTCTCTGGAGGAGTTCCCGATGGCAGAGAAGATGATTCAGAAATGTTTTTCATATTATTTGTCGAATCTTCAGATCGACTTTTGTCGCTTTGGTCTGAATTAAGTCGCGGCCGCTTTGAACTCACCGAATGAGTGAACTCATTATCGCCACCAGTTTTGCCCTCTTGAAGATTAGAAGCTGAGCGCTGGGACTCATTGGGGGCGCCCACTGGCACCAGATATTGCGATTGATTGAAGTATGGGTAGAGACGAAAATTGGGTGAACTCTGGCTCGAGATCTCTGCGTTTGCGGTCTCTGATGTCATGTTGTCCTCTGACTTATCAATGGTCTCGATATCATCGGCTTCAATGGCTGGTGTCGTGTCATTTGCATCTGAAATGTCCGAATATGCGGGACTCCGAACATTCTCTATGGAAGTCTCACTCATCTTATTATCGGTGGCCTCAGAATCACCACAAATAAGTAAATTGTTCGGAGAATTTAAGTTCTTAAAAGTGTTAATGTTTTCAACATTCATAGGCCTTCCTTTGGAGGTATTCACTAAATCCACACTTGAAAACAAATCATTAGTTGTCTGTCCTTCGGAAGAGCTCATCGATGGTATGTCACTCCTTTCACTCTCAGATAAGTCAATAGATTTTGACGAAAATTTTGAGTCAGAAATCAAATTATTCGAACTTAAAGCCGAAGACGAGGTCTTCTTATCTCTATCTCTATCCTTGTCTTTGCTTTTCTTCTTGTGCTTTGATTTCTCCCTTTTAATACCTTCGGAAGAAGTGGTGTCTGAATCACAACAAGTGATAGGTTTAGTTAAAAGAGGTTTCAAATTAGAAGCCACTGAAAGAATTGGTGGCAGAGCTGCCAATGGCTTCACATTCACTGCTATTCCTGCGGCGGAACCTTTGATTTTATTGTCACTCAAAGTGTCGACTTTGGGGTTTAACTGATCAGAATTATTCTGATCCATCAAATATGATGGTTGAGTCGAGACTAGGAATGTATTGGCACTATTCGCAAGTGAAGAATTGGTAGTTTCTGAGGTAGAGCTCATAGAGTTCAGACAATTGCCACTATTTGTAGCACTGGTAGTCATAGTGTTTGACAAAGACTGCGAAATCACAGGTTTTGCTGAAAATTTGGTTTTGTCTGTGTTTTGGTCACCAGAGATGACATTTGAATCGCTTTTATTCATTTCATTTGTTTCGACGGCACTCGACTTCAAAGTCGATGAATTTGAGCTCAACTTATCATTGAGTTCGGTCGACATGTCCTCAATCTTATTGGTAGGACTTGAGGGTAGACTAATCGAATCGAGATTATTGTCCTCATTATCGGATGTGTTGTCTTTGGTGGTGACATCAGTGGAGACATTGTTGGAGTCGTTGCAGTGGGCGTGTGTCTGGTGGTACTTAAGACCATTGATATGTTTATACTTCTTACTGCAGTTTGGTTCAGGACATTCAATGAGGACCGGCGAAGTGGGCTGAGCCACAGGTGTGTTCGGTTCACTCGACGCCGAAGTATTACGCGTTTGAGATCTGTTTCTTTTGCTGCCTTTTATATTATTTCCATTATTAGAGGAATCACTGATTGGACTCAATTCTAAATCAGAAGGTCTGCCCTTACGTTTAGAAGAAGACGTAGCACTTGAGTCACTCTTGGCGGGACTGGCCGGCACAGTGAACCCAGAATTGGCAGTTCTTCTGCCCTTTCCGTTGCGAAGTTTGCTGTGAACTATGCGGTTGTCGACAGCGGTTTCATTACTGTTGGCAGCGCGCGATCGCTTCCCTCTGCTGTTGGACTTACTCTTAGACTCGATATCACTGGTGGGTGACTCACAAAACCTCGGAGGCGCCCAATCGTGTTTTGTACAGTCAAGTAATGTGCCCACATATGTCTTTCCCCTCCACGTCACGTTCACAACTAATACACCTTTCAATTGATATTTAAGTTTTGAGTAAATTAGTCCAAACATTGAATGGGAAATACCTCCTTCTGTTTCCTGCCACACAATGCCTTCCAATGTAACACTAGTTCCCGGTTCACACGGACCTAAACAGTCGGGTTCTGTAATGGTTCCAACGCTGGTCGAAGTACCCGTATCTCTCGTCGCAGATATACTCTCTTCGCTCTAATATTTCAAATTGTATTGAATTTAAACACTTTTTGAATCAAATATAATAAAACAAAAAACAAAAAAGAAATTCAAAGTAATTTTGCGAACACTAAAAATTGGACCGTTTGTGATAAAAGCGGCACAGAGTGCGGTTCGCCTCATACCTAACCCATTGTCAATAAATTCAAAAAACATTTTCAGTTAAATAACCTTATATTCACTAATCATTTCACCAGGACAAACGAGATCAACAATCAAGTTCTTCATGAAGAAGTATTTCAGAACTTATAAAGTTTATGAGTCAATTGGGAAACTGTTTAGTCTACCTTGCACCCCTTGTCATATGTAATTTTAATCATCCATCAGAAAAGAATAACATAGGCAAATAAAGTTGTTAATATGATCATGGTTATTTGAGTCATTAATTTACACGACACATACTTTCTGATTGTGGCTTCAATACGTAGTTCTCTTAGTATAAGGAAATGGCAAATTTGCAGAATCTGTCTAATTTTGAGCCGTTAAAAATTCGATCAAACATTGCATTCAGAAAGTATATCTACCAAAAATGCTCTGGGTCATAATTCATTAGCTCTAATATTGTGATGATTTTGGCAATGAATTAACATTTTCTCCGGTTTTAATCTAAAATCATTGTTTCTAACCTAACCCTCTATTTGTGAGGTCCATTCACTCAGGGATGACAATACAGTCATTACTCTAATTGAGTTCATTTCAACAAAACTAATATGACTTAAGAATTCACAATAAAAGAAATGTCAAAAATTTATTGACCGAAAAGCAGTCAATAATTGGTTTTATATTGAGTTTACTCCAAATAATGATAATATGATAATAAGATTGCATTTCATTAATGGATTGTCATATCACTGATAATCAGTAATAGATAACCCATTTTAGACCAATTCATGTGATTTAAGGGCAAAAAATTGTTTCCTCCAAACACTTAAAGAAAATGTTGTCAATAGGGAGACAATGGGCTCTTATGTGCTGTGCAGTGGACAGTCATTGATAAAAGTGAGACTTACTTTGTTTTCAAGTTTGATCTTTTTGTTGGGCGATGGGATGTTTTTGGTCAGTTCGTCAGTCCTTAAGATCACAGTTGGGTTGAGAGATGCCGACGAATACTTCAACGTTAAGGTATTAGAAGACATAGGAGTGGCCCCCGAAGACGAGGTCAGTCGCGAAATTTGGGCGCTTCCGTTCACTGAGGAACTCGAGTTCGATGTCGACCCTCCAGACTGACTCGATCTGAGGGGAGGCTCTGCAGTAGTCTTGCAACTGACAGACAAACCGTTCACTTCATTTGAATTGACACTCGAATTGGAAGCAGAGGACAGTTTTGTGGTCAAAGTATTAGTTCTATTGCTCGAAGAACTGCATATATTTGCACCGGTTATTCCAGTGACAGCACTATTAGCACAGACCAATTTGTCCTTATCGCGATTCTTATCCTTTTTGTCTCTATGACTGCCACCCTTTCCCTTATTTGAATGTTTGGATGATTTGGAGTCTGTAGTCGAAGAGGAAATCACAGAAGAAGTGCTGGAATTTGAAGCACTCATACCCTGATTATGAGCACCAAATGAAACACTACTAGAGTTGACTGAAGTATTACCAGAGCTGTGATCTCTGGGCGACACATACTTCGCAGCGCTTATGTCTGAAGACACGATCTCATGCTTAGCCTCACACGCCTTCCCTCCGATATTCTTCCTCTTAATCTTCATCTTAAGTCCTTTTTCAACAGTTGCCGAATGTTCGACACCTGAGCCCACTATTGGTGCGGATGAACCGGAAGATGATGTCGATGAGGATGAGTTAGCCGAAGAACCACTTGAATGGTGGTGATGGTGGTGATGATGATGGTGGTGGTGGTGATGGCCCGATGACATTGATGACACACCAGTGTTAGTAACCGCTCCACTGGTGACTCCCATTCGAGTGGACTTAGAGTTTGACATTACTGTCAATGGAGTGGTGGCTGCAGTGGTCACAGAGACCTGTTCTGCTTGACTCGTGTCCGAATCAGATGAATGTCCGATCGAATCGGTGATGGATTTAATGACTTTATTGTTATTATCACTAATAATATTCACACAATTGTTCTTATCGTTGGTCTGGCGTTCAATATCTGCGTCCAAATCAATGATAAGGTCTCCGATTCCGAGTTCCCATTCGTTGTAATCGTCATCAAAATTAGTAGCGCTTGGATTGGATGAAGTGCTCGAACTATTAGCTGCTGAGGAAGGGTTTGCCACACAATCCTTGGCTTTACTATTACTTTTTGAATGAATAGCTATTGTTTGCGATCTGTTTTGTGGACAGAAATTATTGGTCAATGAAGACGAGAGAGTTGCAGAAGTGGCTGAAGAGGAATGTTGTGGACTGTTTGGAGGGCTAACTAACGGCTGTTGACCTTTGATTGGGGTTTCAATCGATTGACTGTTTGTATGAGAAGTGCTATTCTTGTTGTGATCTATAGCCACCCGATTCCGGTGGCCATCCTTACTCGTGGTACTCTCTTTCATTGATGTTCTGTGTGGCCACCTATCACTAGGAGACCACTTGAAGAAGTCATTTGTCTCACTTGTAAATCACTGACTGTTTGCCTCACAATTCAAAACCATATAAAAGACAATCTTTTGTGATAACAATCGGCTCTCCATTAATGCAATCAAAATGTTTACTAATTATTAACCAATCATTGCATCCAATTATAAGACAATTACCTCTTAATTACTTCCAAATGTAAGATATTTGAGACAAACAATAATTATTATCGGATCACAAATCCATAAAAACTAAACTTCAAACAAAATGGGGACGACTTCTGAGCAGAAAGAAAGATATTTCTCCAAACTATGGATAGTAAGAGTGAGTGCAGTCGCGCACACTCTTCACAGCACACCACACAACAGCATAGCTTTTCCCCATTTTGTTACTCATATACCCAGATAAACCAATGACTACTTCACCAAGATCAATATTAACTATTTTAACTATAGGACAATTCAACAATCCAAGTCAAATTGTTAAATTCTAAATTAAACCTGATCATTATACTCGCATAAATTTGAATTTAAAAAACCCTTTGATCCTGAATCTTTCAAGATTAAAAGATTATTAGAGTTGAGCAGTTACTTGACACTTTTGGTGAATAGACCATAAAAGCCAATGAGTTTATTTCAAGCGTTAGGTTCTAACAAAGTGTCCGTTATTTTCATTTTAAAGGATAATCTGTTTTTTGTTTCATAAAATGAGTAAAGAATTTCTCTCTCTTTCTGCCCGTTTTGTGTGTCTTCTCCATTGAGTACATAATTCTTTTGTTTTGGTTTAACTACATGAGAGTCAAACCCCAGGACTGGTATTAAATTTCATGAATTTGATCACAAATTGTAAATTTCAATGCATTTGCTCTCATTTATCATATTTTTCACATCAATTGATTCTTTTTAAAAGAATGAAATGTTTGTTACACTGTATTACAGCACAATTTGCTGGTAATTATGTGATGTTGAAAGAACCAATATATAATATATTGCACAATTTAAGTTAGATGACCTTCATTTCTCATAATACTAAAAAGGATTTTGACCCAACCTTTTGTTTTCAGACTTATTTTTTCTAATAATGAGTGCATTTCATTGACTATTTCTTACGAGGACATATTTTAACTAGAACATATCTAAAATAAATAATTGTTTGAAATATATGAAATTATTTATAAAGGAGCTTGACCATCTCAGTAGTAGATAAAGAATAATAGAAACGGAGCCTTTTATTTTGAGGAAATGTGTTATTCGGTTATTATTAGTGTTGAACATGTTTTGCCTCAATTGTAACACCAGTTCCCATAGAGTGGATGTGCAGAGACTGAGCTCTCACTATAGCAGCTATATCTCATGAATCAATAGACAGCCAACAAAACACGACTTCTGTATACCAGTTACTACAGTAGTCCAGTGTTTAGTCCAGTAGTCAGTCATATGTTGTTACCATTCAAGGATATGCAAGGGGTTAGTCATCTTCAAGAGCTACTCAATTGAAGCACATTTAGTTAACTCGTCATTTGAGTGCATTTCCGAACTCTTTTAATGTTAATGTATCCTTGGTAATTTAGTGTCAATCAAATTAAATAAAGTTATGACAAATGAAAAGTACAGATTTTGCACAAAAGGCATACCTCAACTCTAGTCATTTCTCTATTTATCAGATTTGTCAGATCTACCCTTACCTTTCATTTTTCTCAAAACATAAAAAGATTTAATATTTTGTGAGTTTTAGTCACTTAGATCTGATAAACCGTGGAATGACTAGAGTTGAGATATGCCTTCTGTGCAAGATCTGTACAGATCTTGCGGAAAGCCATAATTCAACACTACTCATTTCTCGGTTTATCAGATCCACCCTTACTTCTCATTTTTTAAAAAACATAAAGAGTTAATATTTTTTAATTTTTAGTTACTTTCAGATCTGATAAACCTAGAAATGAGTAAAGTTGAAATAAGGCATTTTCGCAAAATCTGTACAATCAGTTTTGACTATTTTGACATTACACAAAGGATAAACACTTAATAAAATTGAGTTAACACCAGGGATGCGAAAGGTCCTCGGCTACAGGGGGAGGGGTCCAGCCTGGGGAAAATTTTCTCAAAATCTAGAGGGTATATGGGGTTGTGTCATGGCTGCTAATCCAAAATTAGGGCTGAAAAAACGCCATTTTGTCTTTAAATTCATATAAAATAGCCGTTTTCCCCTTAAATCCAGTTTATACTGAGTTAAATTCAGTTTAAATTCAGTTAAATTGACTAAAATGACGAACAAAATGGCAGATTCTTTGGAAAAAATGGCCCATTTTAGGGGCTCCCTAAAACTCGCCGGTTTTTGACCACTTTGTTTCAAAATTATCGCCAAAAACAGGGGATAAAGGCCAAATTTTCGGTTTCAGGGTGGAATGGCTGATCAAATTCCCCCTTCTGCATCCCCGGTTAACACAATAGTTATCAAGGATGTGGGGTTGAGTTTTATATGAAAACGTTGTTTAAGTTTCACAAGTTTTTCCCACATAAATGAGCAAGTTCGCAGATCACATGGGGGAGGGAGGATTTCCAAAATTCTAGGCAAAAGAAGGAATTTTGGCTATTCACCTCCCTCTTGTTCATTTCCGTTTTTCAAGGATTTGTTTGCATTTTTCCATCAAGTGGTTTGAGGGTTATAAAGGGGCTATTAAATTATATGAGTTTAAAATGGTATGCATGGTCAATATTATCAATATTCTTATATCGAATCCCCCCTAAATTGAACCCAAAAGTTTGTGTACCAAATGCAATGATCAAGGTGTTCTATAAGTCGAACTCTTAGTCTATTAATAGTCCCAACCATGCTCAATTTAGGGATCATTGACTGTATTTATATGTTAAAAGAAGTGCACTTCTATTAAATTGTTGATCAGGAAAACCATGAAAAACACTGACATTGTGTTATAGGAAACAGATATTTATTATATTGAGAATATTAGTTTGTTTTATATTCTTATCTTTAAGTTTGTAAAATAAATGCACGCATGGTAGAAATATTCCATTGGTTTATTCTATCTATTGGCTAGAACTTTTAAGGTAACTATCTAAATTAACAATTAATTATATTGAAATATAACCTTGGTTTAAAGTGAATTTTATAGTTAACATGAACATTTTAATTAATGATATTTAATGAGATGGTGATTATACACATCTCTTTATTGAAAACGTAGAGTCAAAGAATTAATTTGTTTGCCTCAACTTTACTCAATCTTTTATCAAGATTACTCTGGCATTATTTACCATAAAAACTTTAAACATAAAAACAAAGTAATTTTTGTCTCTACATAAATTAAAAGCTGACATTAACAAGAAAATTCATCTTGCGGCAAATTGATTCCAGGATGCTGTCTATAATTGATTTGAATGATAGTAAAAACTTGTTTGCCTAGATTCAAAAATTTTTAGTCAATAATCTTTCAAAATTGAAATACTAATGTATCAAGTTAGGTTCACTTTTATACAGTATAATTCCTCAACCAAACTCAATTTAGGTTAAATTCAGTTTAAATCCACTTAAAATAAATTAACAAAAATTACGGATTTTCGGGAAAAAAGTGCCGCCGGAGACCCTCGTTTTTGTACTACTATGTTTTAGTAAAGCTCAAGGGAGAGGGGGTTTGGCAAATCTCGGAACTCAGAGGGGTATTCGAACAATACCCCCCCCCCCCTATGGCCTACCCTGAATATATTAGAACATTCGTTAACAAATAAGTAAATATTGAATTGAATTTGACGCCAAAATAAATTCAATAAATTTAACAATTCTGTAAATAACTAATACAGTATATTGTAGTTGGAAACTACAAATTAGCTTTTGAATATTATAGCTTGCAAGTAATTAAAGATAACAACAAACAGTATAATA
>JAQIWF010001502.1:0-11772 GCA_034694965.1 Ceratozetes gracilis | reverse complement strand
GAAAATCATTGGTTATGATATATGATTCTTATGTAGAATTTAATTCTAAAAACGAATATCATAGTTAAATATTTTTAACTTGATAATTTCTTTAGATATTCAATTTTTAAAAACTTTAACTCAAATTTTTTGAAAACTAATTTTTTCTTAATTTTTTAAATATCATATTCGAATTCATCTTAAAATTCTACATTAAAATCATATATAATTTGTTTTTTAAAATTATAATTACACGACAATTAGTTTTTAAGAAATTTGAGGTAAAATTTTTATAAATCAAATAATTCGAAAAATAATCATTTTTAGAATTAAATTCTACATAAGAATCATATAACATAATCTATGATTTTAGAAAAAATGTATTCCGTTTCCATTTCCATTCTTTTAAGCCTTTCCCACCGATGCACACTTACCTAAGTTGTCTACTTATCCACTTGAGTAGCTTCGAAAGGTTGGTTTGACTGGTTGGTCACCGCGCTAGTCCAAGTTTTCCTCCAGATGTCGTTAGCGAACGTGTTTGTCAAGTTGCGATCCTGGCTGGCTCGCTATATTTGTAATGGGTTATATCCCATTAATGATACAACACATGGTTTACTTTAAGCAATCTGTTTTTATTCACAATTCATAGTAATCAGAGATACACAAAATGGAATAAAACGATTAAAAATGAGTCGATAATACATAAGAACTAAAAATTAATTCCCTTCAAAATGACATTACTTTCTAAAATCTGGCAATTTCCTTTATGTAACAGCCCTACTGGGCCCTTGATTGGGTAAGTGTTTGTGTCAAAAACCCTGATTGGGCTTTATTTTGTGTTGAGTCAAGCCTTACATGAGACTTCTATCCATTAGGCTACTATGGCTAACAATACTATGGCATATGGTTAGCAATGATTGCTACGCAATTTTAGCGCAATGTCTCCTATTATGGTTGGATTACAATAGAGTAGGAATTACAATAGATTTGAAGATGGGCATTGGAATGCAATATGATATAAGCTAAGATAAAGGGAAGCATTAAACAATAATGTTCGTTAGTAATGGCCTGAGGCTTATTATAAGTTATGTGAGTTACAATAGTATAATAGGTTCTGCTTGCAACTGGCATCGTACCCACAATAAGGTTTAGTATAAAAGTAAAATTTATGTGTTACTACATCTGATAATGTGAGAAAGTCGACGTTACACAGAAATAGGGATCAAAAATACATACTTTTTACACTATGTCAGCCACATTTACTTTTTAAAATACTTAATTATCTAAAAAATATAATTTGTTTGTTTAAACATGTGCATATCTAAAGTGCATGATGCAAAAGCAAGCTGACTATATGTGGTACAATGACTGATATTTTAGTATAAATTTATTTTAGTATAAACCAGAACAAATAAAAATGGTTGATAGATTTATGTTTTGTTTATTAATATTAGTACAGAATATAGCAAGTAAAGATTATGATTATAGAGAAGCACTAATTTTAAAGAAAAAATTCTATCCCTATTTAATGACTAATATTAATAATTGTCCAGATGGTTTTAAAAATGTTTCAGAAATAAGTGAATACGATATAAGATAGCCTTTCAAAAGGCTGACCAACAGATAAATCAAGTTATAATCAATGAGACGATAGCCATACAAAAGAATCCGAGGGGTAAACAATTCAACTTCTATTTAAATAAAGCTAGTTTACAAGCTAGATATAATGAATTTGCAACGAAAAACTTGATCAATAAGTAAGTACATGAATATGAATTAGTTAAAAAATGTTCTTGATCAATGCTATTTCTACAATTTAGTAAATGTTTGAGCAAATATGAAACAGAAGTAAATCTGCGTTCAGTTAAAATAACGGAAAATATTTTGAGTGATAAAAGTTTGTGTGATTTGGAGAGTAATGTCAGCCCTTTAGTCAAATGTCTCTCCGATTATAAGTACAGTCAAGTGGACGGAAAGTGCAATAATTTAGTCAATACTAATTGGGGCTCAAGTTTTCACTCTCAGCGCCGACTCCTTTTACCCGACTATTCAGACGGTGTGAGCGAACCCCGTATTGCCAGCGATGGCTCACGACTTCCAGACCCGAGGTATATAACAAATATGTTAATGCCTCGCATTAATAAAAATGACCCTGAGAGGTCATCAATGCACATGGAGTGGGGGCAGTATATCGCTCATGATACATTCAAGCTAATTCAAAAATTTGGTGTAGCTGTTGGTTGTCGCTCAGAAGAAACAAGGAAATTAATGCCCGACTACTGCATATTACTAAACATTCTACCTGATAATCTAACATCTGAGTATTTCCAAGCGCAAAATGGCACAGTACGATCAATTGGCTGCAATACATGTACTCTGGGTAATAATTTGTGTCCATTACTTGAGGATAAATAATTATAAACTTGTTTAAAATCTATTTATTGTAGGTTACAGGAAGAATATAAATGCTGCCACACCTACCCTGGATCTCTCACATTTTTACGGTGGAAATAATAATAACTCGCATTTAATTCGTAATTTCAAAAATGGTTTGAATTATTACTTATGCAATACTATCTCATTAAATCACCCAATCCATCACCCTTTCTCTTTATCACAATAATCAGGGTTAGTCATCCAACTCAAACTTCAGGGGGGATAGAGCAATGGCAGATTTTCCCCAAAAATGTCAGGGAGAGGGAGGATTTAGAAGAGGAATAAAATGGCCCCCAATCCATGATGTTCAATTCTGTTAATTATCATTTCTGTTTCAATCACCTTAAAAGAACTCTCATTTTTAATCAATTAGACAACCTTGGAAAATCTTATAATCCAACTCTCGCTTTGATGTTGGAGTTATTTGTGTTTTCAGCTAGATAGCGTTAATTCTTGGAGAAAGTTATTGTCTAATCGGAGAATTTATTGTTGAGATCATAACCAGTAATAGGACATTGCGGAAAAGTCAGTCAATATTCCATAAATGATGTCCACGTAAAACTAAAGGCAGGGTTAGAATATGCTTTAAAGGGGGGTCTCAAAATAAGTCGAAATTTATGGGATAATTATTAACTTTGCCGCAATGTCTTCTCACTGATCATAACAATCAGGAGAATCTTATTTTGATACGCGGAGAAAAGCAATACTTGTTTACTGTACAAGTGTAATTTTAAAAAATAAGGTATATTAAAATTTTTATCGAGGCGGATAGATATTTTTAATTACATTTAAAAATCAAATTCATTAACATTATGAAAAAAATGTGATAGAGTATTACAAGAGTAAGGTATATTTTTGAGCAAATCTCATGTTAAATAGTACTTAAGTGAACCTTAATATGGCAATATCTTTTTAAAATTGTCTTAAAAGTGACCTAGCATTATAAAAACTTTAATTGTAATTAAAAATACTTATCCGCCTTGATACAAATTTTAATATACCTTATTTTTTAAAATTAAACTTGTATCTAGCTGGAACCACAAATAACTCCAACATCAAAGCAAGAATAAAATACTTGGTATATTGACTTACTATATTATACATAATAGGACGGCTAAATGAAGGAACAGCATCCGATGGATCACGAATTTTACCTAAAGCTATATTACCAAAGGATCAAGATGACATTGATTTAACATCTTGTGAATTGCCATCTGATAGACCCTGGCTATCATGTTTTCAAACTGGAGATGGCATTCGAGGCAATCAACAGCCAATGATAATGTCATTACATGTTGTAATGCATCGAAGACATACACAACATGCAAGAGCTTTGAGCAAGATCAATCCTCATTGGAATGATGAAACTTTGTTTCAGGAATCAAGGTAAGTTTGATAAGGTAAAATTAATTATTAAATCTTTTTTTAAATAGACGGTTATTGATTGCGGAAGTGAACATGATACATTACAACGAATACTTTCCTTCAGTTTTGAATAAAGAGGCCCTCGATTACTACCATTTGAATGTGAAAAAGGATGGATTCACTGAATATAACCCGAGTGTTGACCCCAATAGCATTGCATCAGTGGGTGCGGCAGCTCTTCGTTTCGGTCACTCACAGGTCAACACATGGTTTCAAGTGATTAGAAAACCGATGTATAAAACCTATGGCTTTCGGTTAAGATTCAAATACAATGAAATGAGTGATATATGGGACGGAAATGTAAGATCAGTTAAAATTATATTAAAACATAAGAATGCAATTTAAATAAAATAAGGTATTTTCCAAGAGTAATATCAAGTAAAAAATGCATCCATTTAGAAAATCAACCGAAAGAATTAGTAATTTTTATTTTTAAGTGATTTTATACTTGTTAAAAGTTTATTATATTTTAAAATAATTATAAACAAGGTTTTTAGAAAAAGAATCACATTTATTAATTAAATAAATCTTCCCTTTTCCATCAACTTTATCTAGATCTCGGGATTTAAAATATATCAAAGTGTTTTCATATCTTTATTTTTTCTTTATTATAAAACATTAATTAATTAATTAATTAACAGACAAATGGTATTATCGATGGTTTGAATAACGTCCCAACTTTTGCAGTGGATCCTTATATGTCACCAGATGTGCATGATTATCTTAGATTTAGTCCAAGAGACTCAAGGCCAGTGTTAACTGATTTGCCCGTAGTAAATATCCTTAGAGGTCGAGACTTTGGAATTCCCGCTTATATATATTTCGTGGAATACTGTACTGGAATTCACATCAAAAGTTGGACGGATTTGAATCAATTCATTCCCGAAGAATATGTCAGGAGTTTGGCCATAGTTTACAAGTAATTTCTTTTATTCAGTCAATCTCTAATTTATCATGATATGTTTTAGAAATGTGAGAGATGTAGATCTGTTTGTGGGCGGACTCGCAGAAAGACATATGAATGGGTCAATACTGGGGCCGACATTCAGTTGTCTGATTGGGATTCAAGTCTATCACTGGAAGTTTGGCGACAGGTTTTATTTCGAACACCAGGGACAGTCTGGCTCTTTTAATTTGGGTAATTTTTGAATTATTATACAAATCTAACTGGAACAATTATTGATCATTTGATTTATTTGATTACAGATCAGTTGAATAATATCCGGAGAACTGCTTCGTTGGCGAACCTGTTGTGTAAGACTACAGACATTGAGTCAATACAATCGAAACCAATGTTTATGCCGTCGGATATGAATCGGAAGATCTCGTGTCGAGAGTTCTCTGAATTTGATTACAATCTTTGGTGCGACAAATGAAGACAAACTACTATTAAATATACAGTCTATCTCATATTAGGGTGTCTCAACGTGAGTAAGGTAAGTTCTTTATCTTAACCCTTTTATTCTATTTATCATAGAGATATTTTAGAGTTCCAATTGTGATGAGCTAATATGAGATAGACTGTGCATTTTATTCTTTAATATTACAATGAGAGTAGTGCTGTCTACCCTTTAATATTACCAGGGTGAAACTTTAATAAATTAAATTTTAAACTATTAATGTTTAACTATTATTTTTCTTTGTGGGAAATTACCCCTAATATTGAACAACAATGTCATTGACCCAATGAGATGGTAAATGAACTCGGAGCATTTTTAAAAAAGAGGTTTTAATGTCTGTTATTAAATATATCATGTTACTTGATAGATTTTACAAATTTTTCAGTTCATTAGCATTAAACTCCACTTTGATGTTAATTTAATTAATCCTGAATCCATGGATTTTATTAACTTCTGCTATATAATCTTCGTATTTTCAGTTGAAATTAAACTTGTTAAATGCAATCAATATCAACTAAATGGTAAGTTTGATATGTACAGGGTATTTGAAGTATAACTTTTATAATTATCTTAGGTGATAATAAATCGGCAATGAGACAAAATTATGATTATAGACAAGAATATTCAACCAATGTGCACAGGGTCTTTTATGCCTATCTTAAGAACAGAAACACTGAGAAAGAATGTTCTCAAAGATCAGACATTGCATCGGATATAAGTGACACTGATTTTGAAAATGCCTTTCAGAGGGCTAACCAACAGATCAGTGTATTTGTAGCCAATGACAAAAAATATTTGGATTCAGATCCGCGAGGATTGAATTTTAGTTCTTATTTGTATCAAGCTAATCTCAATACTAAATATAACGAATATACATCCAAACATCTTGTAATAAAGTAAGATTATAAAGAATAGGTGCATGGTTATTGACTATTTAATTTACCTAACTTGTTTGGTTTAATCTTGATCATTTTTATTTTAAGTAAATGTCTAAACAAATATGAGGCGGAACTCCAGTTGTCAAGATTTTCGACACCAGAAAATTACTGGAATAAAAACAAATTCTGTGATCTCGAAAGTGATGTCAGCCCTCATGTCAAGTGTCACTCAAAATATAAGTACAGACGAGTGGACGGAAAGTGCAATAATTTAGTCAAAACTAATTGGGGCTCAAGTTTTCACTGTCAACGAAGACTATTGCCTCCCGATTATGCAGACGGTGTGAGTCAGCCCCGAGCAGCGAGTGATGGCACACCACTTCCTAATACCAGATTAATAACGAAGGCATTAATGCCAGATATAAAGGAATTCGATTCAAAAAGATCTTCAATGCATATGAGTTGGGGTCAGTTTGTGGCGCACGACATACTCAAAACACCTGCTTATTGGGGGGCTTCAATAGATTGCTGTTCTTTTAACTCCTCTGATCTTCATGAGGAATGCCTTCCTATTGATAACATCCCAAGCGATGAGCTTTCCGATGCTTATAATCAAACCTGTATCAATTTTATCCGTTCAATTGCTTGCAATACTTGTAGTCTAGGTAATTTTAAATGATTAATAATATAGATTGCTCAATATTTTGACTTTTCCAGGACATAGGGAGCAATTGAATGCAGCCACACCTTTACTTGATTTGTCACAGTTCTATGGGGGCAATGAAAATAATTCTGTATCATTGAGGCTATTTAAGAAAGGTCAGTTTTTCCATCCACATTTATTTTAATGAATGAGGTCATGCATTAGGAGAGTTACGAGGTGAACAATCCTTGGTAGGCACTGATATTCCAGCAAGAGCAATAATGCCATACGATCAAGACACCTTAGATGGAGGTCCTTGTAATCCTGGGGCTGACAGACCATGGTTAACCTGCTTCCTCAATGGTGATGGTATTCGGGGTAATCAACAGCCAATGGTTATGTCGTTGAATACTATTATGAAGTTAAGACATAATCAACATGCCAGAGCATTTAGCAAGCTTAATCCACATTGGAGTGATGAAATAATTTATCAGGAGGCTAGGTTAATTTCAATATCAATGCTTATCTGCCTACTTATTAATTTAATTTGGATATTAGGCGACTATTGATAGCAGAGTATAACAAGATCAATTTTGATGAATACTTCCCCAAAATATTGAACAGAGCAGTCATTGATTACTACCAGTTGGGGGTTAAACAGAATGGGTTTACTCAATACGACCCAAATGTTGATCCGCGAGTCATGCAAGCTGTTGGTGTGGCCGCCTTTCGCTTCGGTCATTCACAGATCACTTCAAACTACCAGGTTATCAAAAAACCCAAATATGATTCGTACTCTATTCAGTTGAGGACTAAATATGGAGATATTTCCGATATATGGGACGGAAATGTATGTTTTCGACCATAATTTGGTGATCTTATAAAAACCTCATTATCTCTATTAGGCATATGGTGTGTTGGGTGGCTTAATGGGTGTTCCCGCCAGAGCTGTGGACCCGTTCATTGTAGCAGATGTGCATGATTATTTATTTTTCTCGTCAGCAAAACCTGCTATTAATGATTTGCCCTCACTCACTATCAATAGAGGTCGAGACCATGGAGTGCCCGCTTATATCTATTACGTTCAATACTGTAGTGGAGTTCACATCAAGAGTTGGACGGATTTGAATCAATTTATTCCCGAAGATTATGTCAAGAGATTAGCTGTTGTTTACAAGTAATTGGATTCAAATTGTAATTGTAATTCACCATGATATAATTTGTAGGAATGTAAGTGACATTGACCTGTTTGTGGGCGGACTCGCAGAGAGACATCTGAACGGGTCGATTGTAGGGCCGACATTCAACTGCTTAATAGCCATTCAGGTTTATCATTGGAAATATGGCGATAGGTTTCACTTTGAGCATGGTCAACAAATTGGTTCCTTTACTATTGGTATTTTATAAGTTTATAATAATCAGGGGTCGCCATAGGGGAGGGTAAACGCGGATACCTCCCCTGAGGTTTGAGATTTTTCCCAAATACCCCCCTGAGTTTTTGAAAACCTTAACATTACGTCTATGGACAAGCACTAGGTCTGTCGAGATTTTTTGGCCTCAGGAGGGGGTAACCCCCCCCCTCAACTTCAAGTTGGATGGCGACCGCTGATAATAATTGTGGATAATTTTTATTTCTTGATTTAACAGATCAGTTGAATAATATCCGGGAAACTACTTCGTTGGCGAACCTGTTGTGCAAAACCACAGATTTTGATTCAATACAATCGGAGCCAATGTTTATGCCGTCGAAGAATAATAATAAGATTTCTTGTCGTGACTTACCTGACATTGATTACAAGCTATGGCGTGAAGAGTCTACCTGCACAGCCTACTGTGAAGCACTACGTGCCAAAGATAATTATAAATAACCAAGGCAAATCAAAAATAAAATTTACAAATAAATGAATTATTTTAACTTTTCGTATGATTTTATTTAATACTTTATCAAGGCAAAAAATAAATAAACAATAGAATTAATTTAGTTTATAAACTTTATTAATCAAAGAAAAGTTTCTAGTGACTATTATAACCAAGTCAATTGGATGCATCTGAACGCCCAGTTTTCATTTGAACATTGAACATTTCAATTGATGTACTTTCTGGGGTTTGGGTGGTCTTATTATTTTGTTTGTTGTTAACTTGCTTATTTGAGTAAAATGAGTTTGTCTTCAATACAAGAATAAAAAGGGTTAAAGACTTGAGACAAATGAGAATATAAATGAGATTCAATAGACTCTCGTAAAACATATCTTCACTTATATTATATTTGTATAAAATGAGTGAAAACTGGTCTTCAGTACAGCGGCCGAAGCCATAGATCTTAAGAAGAATGCAATTAATTGAGTGCTTCAGAAACGATAAATTGCTTATCGTTTTAAAAATGAAGTGAAAGTCATCTAATGGTATGAAAATATTACTTAAATTGGATGAAATCAAATAGAATGTAACGGAAACAAAGACAGCGATTGTGGTATTTTTGCTGAATATGACTCCCGACAAATGGCCGAAACTCTGAGCGCATAATACGGTCAGTGAAAGACAGTAGAAGTATACGAAATACATGTCTATTGAGGGGAAGTAATTGATTATATAACTGAATATCATTAACGCAAATAGGATGGGAACGGAGTCTACTACTGATTTTGACCAGAAATAAGCGCCTGTGCTATACCAACCTTTAAGGACAAAGGAAAAGTTATTAACTTGGCAACTCTAGTTTTTATGTGATATCAGGCAAATATATTTATGTTTGCTTACAATTCTTGTGTTCGTTGAGAAAAACGTTGACATTTGAGGAGAAAGTCATTGTAGTTATGATTATTTGTATAAAAGATGTTCCGGTTATGAACGACAAGTTATACTGAATATTCTGTTTGAGTTGAGATTCTTCTCGAAGACTGTCTTCTGTGTCATTACAAACAGAGGCGGATCTAAAGAGCTGTTTATCAATACAGCCGTCAATCAATGCTATCTCTCTTTTGTAGAGAAGATATGATAAATTAAATGCCAGAAGAATATAAAGAATGATTTGAAGTAATAAAGACTTCCATTCATAGACATAGGAACAGATGATATTTCGGAGCAATAGGTTCCAGAAATCTATTGGACTAAACCTTTTTGTTTTCTGTATGACACCATTACTAGATTCAAACACTTCCTCCTTTCGGTTAAAGATGTGGTTCTTTATATTGCCATTAATTTTTGATAATTTGTTTATGTCTTCGACTAAACCATTGGAACCAATTTTGAGTATTGATTCTATCGGGTACTGGAGTTCACAGGAGTTTACTTCTGAGTTAATTAAATAGTTGTGCAGATCTTGAGGACGACCGGAATAGATATGTATTCCTGTTTTAGATAAGACATAAATACTATCGAATTGTTGGAGCAGTTCGTGGTTTGGCTGATGGATAGTAGTTATGATTGACATCATATGAGTTCGGGTCAACCTTTTTAGACAAGATATTATCTAACAATAAATTAGAGGCAAATGTTTACATAGTGTTACAAAAGTGTTCAAAAAATATTTGATGAAAAAACATACCACTTGTGCAGCATTGCTATCGAGACCACTCGTGGGTTCATCAATGCACAACATATTTGGTTTGTTCACTGCTATCAGTTCTGAGGCAATGACTATCCTCTTGAGTTCACCTCCACTACAATCACATGTATTTGTGTTACGAATATCACTGATTAACAACTCCTCCAACAACTCATTGGCTCTCAATTTGTGGTCAATTTTTTCATTGTTTGCACTATTTTTCAGTTTCGAGGCATAAATCAGTGTTTGTTTAACAGTCAGTCCATTAACCAAATGGTCGTAAATATTCTGTTTTATAAAACAAGACCTAATTTTCTGTTCTTTACTCAAATACAGTTTTGAGTCTTCACTCAAACCCCAGTTATTCTGTCCATTCAAACATTTTAAAAGTGTTGTCTTTCCAGCACCTGATGGGCCCATCAAAGCAATTATAGTTTGAAACTCAACAAAGCCATTGAGATTTGGTAAAATCACTTTTTCAGTGTCTTTATTCCTGATACTAAATGTGAGGTCAATCCATGCAATCATAAATTTATGCTTAAGAAGAAGAGATGGTCTTAAGTTGTGATCACAACTTATTTGCTCTTCTTTTCCATTCATCTCCACTTTATTACCGGCAAAATGAGTCATATCTTGGTTTATAAACATTTCACAAACTCTAGAAAAGAAATTATTAACCACCTGAGTTTTACAAAAATTAACCAGATTCATTTGGATTGTCTGCCAATTCGATCTGATTATAAGGAGTACTAATTCAATGCATTTGAAAAATATGAGAATAATTAGAGAACAAATTATTGAGAATCCTAGATCATTATCATTAATGCCATATTCATAAAGAACTCGAGACCCTACGGTGTGATCACATCTGTCCAATCCGTAGAATATGATTATCAATGAGTTAAACATATGTTTAGGAAATGTAAAGTTACTTAAGAGTTGAAAAATGCGGTCCAACTCTTTGGTCGGTATAATAAAGTTGTTGAAGAATGTGAGCACAATATAGGAGGCCATTGATGTCATCACTGCTAACTGTTGATTGTCACTAAATATTAGACCAACTATTGTGCCAAATGACTGCGAGCACAGAATACAAACTGTGAATATTAGTAAGTAATAGAAGAATGGCATATATTCTGTCATATGTTGACTGTAATAACAAATTATAATCGATTGCAGAAAAGAGTTTACTATAATGGGTAAGGAGTCCACTATAGACCTGGAGAAATAGTAGGATACAGTGCCGAACCAATCTGTGGAATTTCAAATAATTTTATTAATTTTATTCTTGGTTAAATTATAATGATAATAAAAGCCAAGAAATAAATCGATTTTTGGCAATGAATCATTAATTCCTTTGTAACCGAACGGGTTTACTAGACTAGAGAATGAGTGCTAAACCGCTGGTTAGAAGTAGTAGTGAACTCTTTTCTGCAATCGGTTATAATTTGTTATTACAGCCAACAT
>JAQIWF010001501.1:0-11775 GCA_034694965.1 Ceratozetes gracilis | reverse complement strand
TGAGTATTGTTTTTAAACTGACTTTTGTCTGATTAAAGTTAGAAATTTAATCTTTCAATTTAAGCTTTAGAGCCTTCTTACACGTTTTCAAAGTAGATATTTGAGACCAAGATTACGGCCGATGACATGCCCATTAGCAAAAATAAATAACACCATAGTGTTCAATAAAAAGATATGAATGAGCATGCTAATTTTCACTGAGTTTTTTGAGTTTCATGATCATTTATCCCCTAGTTAGTCAGATTATCCAGGTATATGCATGAAAAATTCAATCAAAAATTTCAAAGTCTATCTAGGTAAAATTCATCTTTAACCAACCTTCCCCCATCTTTTGAGCGCGATTGTAGGACATGTTTCCATAGGCTTATAACGGCATTCCTTAAGTGACCAGAGTCATGTTTTTAAAAAATGGTCCACCTTCCCTATACGGGCATGCCCTTATTTGGGGGGGGGGGAAACGGTAAGAATGTTTTTACCGTCTTTAAGTCAAAATCCACCTGAACTCAAGTACAGTTAAATTCTAGTTTTTATGATTTAAAGTACAGGTTTATCTTTAAAGGTGTCTAGCCAAAATAACCCCTACCCTATAATTTAAAAATTTCCAAAGCCCCTTCACCTAAGATTTTTCGAAAAAATTACCCATTTTACCTCTACCTAGATCCCCCTTAGAGTAAGGGCCTCCAACCTTGGGCATCCATGCTTTAAAGTAAGGTTAAATGTGCGACTTTGATGTCTTCAAAGTTCATAAATTCTATGAAGAGGATCATAAAGTGAATAACATTTTATGGTTTTATTTTACTGCTAAACATATTTGAAAATGTGTTTAACATTAGGTAAATATAAAAATTGATTTTAAAACAACATTCTTGTAAATAACCTCTTTTATGATTAAATTTTGATATCACTAAGAAAATTGAAAATATTTAACCCTAAGTGTAATTTTCAGTGAAATAAGTGCACAATTATAGGAAGATATATAAATATGACAATGAATTTTACAATAAGATGAATTTATTGCGCGCCTTTTTAACCAAAAGGCCTTTTTGGTATACCTATCCTAATTACTCTTCCTCACCATCGCTGCCAAGATCAATAAACTCGTGGCATACAATATTCTTTATGCGATCGTTTACGTAAATATTATGGTTGACACACATATGAAGATTCAGATGTTTAGTTGTGGCGAAAGTAAAGGGACAGTCACCACATTTTACTGTAATATACAAAACATATTCATTAGAAGAAACCAAAATTAATGCCATTTTTGATGCAAACCTCTGCCGTCACTTCTCTTCTCGAAAAATGTCTTCCTTGTCACTTCAGCTTCCCGGCGCTTCTTTGAGAATAAATCAGCAAGGGCCTCTCTACGTTTTATCTCATTGAGCCTAGGAATCTTAAATTTCTTGATTAACTCATTTGTACCCTTTTTCAAAACAAAAAAAAAATATCTAGTCACATTATCTGAAGTGCATTTAATTAGTTTACCTCTTGATCTTTTGGGATGAGTCGAATACGCGACACACCCATGAGCTTTCCATTCTATTAAAATATGTAATATTTCACTATCCTTGATAACTTTTGATCATAGTATGACTTACATTTAGCTCATTATATCTATTGTAATACTTGCTTGATCTTTTGAGAGTATTATTAGGTTTCTTAAATTTTACAAGTTCCTCTGCTTTCTTCCTGTTATCCTCACGGAGATTCTCAACATGCTCCTTGTACTTCATTAAGTTCAAAGAAAGATATTGTATCTTATCGCGCAAAACGCGGTTGTCTTGCTGCAGCTCATTTTCAGCCATATTGACCATAAAGAGAGGTGCCTCCACCTTGCGCATATCTTTCTCGTGAATTTTGGTAATTTCCACGATTGCCCTATTCTTATTATCCAGTTGTTTCTTTAATTCATTTGCCCTATTATGCTCTTGCATAATTTCATTTTGAAGCGTGACCACCTTTTCATTGAGGACCTTGGTGTAGTCTTCTTTGTTCTTTAACTGAACGGATAAAATATCCTTTTCTCTCACCAGAACCCTTTTCTCTTCAGCGTATATTTGAATCATTTCAACAATCACCTTGTTCCTTTCAGCCAGTTGATTTACCAGATCATTTACCTCTGTCTGTTTTGCCTCTTTTTCTGTCTGTAGTGTGGTCAATTTGACACGCATTTCATCACTATTGTCTATACTCTTGGGCATTTGGTTATTCACTATCAGAGTTTCTCTGGTCAATTTAAGCTCCTCCCTTAACTGGGTAATCTTATCTTTCTGCTTGGCATTTGTTTCGTTGAGTTTCTCATTTAACTTCTGTGTTGCGTTGAGGACGGCCATAAGTTTGTTAACACTGGCCATATAATTGGAAATGACCTGGTCCTTTTTACCGCACTCGATATCTGACTCTTCATCTGAATTGGGTTCGCCGTAGATGTCTGGCTGTTGATCCATATCCTCATTGAGGCGCCGCTTATGAGCTGCTGACGCACAGAGACCACTGGTAGAGCCGGTGTTCAGTGACATACCGTTTCTATTTTAAAAATAGAAGAGAATATTGAGCTTGTTAAATTGAATTTAGTTAGAATCTACCCTAATAGGTTATAGTTAATTATAATTCTTGGCTTATTTTACATTACTATTATTAAATCCTTTATTATTATTGTTTTGATGAATTTACTATTAGAAACACAATGCAAGAGCTATCAGACATAACGTCATTATATTGAATGTTTTGTCCACTTAATTGAAGTTTCATAACAATAACCTTATCATTAAGTCGAACCCTATCTTCGTAAAAAAACGTAATAATTGGGAGGCCCATCAGAAGTGCAGACGAGTGTTTACTTTTGAATTAAACATGATGAAACTCAAGATTAGGAAAAATACATTAGAGCATACATTTTTTCCCGAAAATCCGCCATTTTGTTCGCCATTTCTGCTAATTTAGTTAATTTAACTGGATTTAAACTGTATTTAAGCTAAATTAAGGCTAATTTAGCCGAAAAAATAGCAATTTAACGTATATTTAGGGACAAAATGGCGTCTTTTTCGGCCGCCATTTTGGATTGGCGGCCATTTTATCCCTCCCCTAAATTCCCCCCCTGAACTTTTTTGGAAAAAATCCGGCCCTATCCCCCCCTGAACTTTGAGTTGGATGGCTAACCCTGATGTAATTGTGCATGGTCATACTAAAATTTGTTTAGTTCATACCTGGTGTCCAATTTCTGATAACTCCTGTGCAAAAAGCACATTGTACTCGATCATCATCCAGGTAATGGAATCCAGCTCTGGCCAAGTCTTGTGATGAAACTCCGGGCACAGGCCATATGCACTGGTCATTGATATAAAATGATTTGAGTCTATTGTTTTCACATTTCATTCGTTCCCGGATTTCACTGACAGTTTCCGTCCTATTATTCTCATTATTACTGTTATTGTTTAGGAACTGCTCTTCATTCTCATCACCGGAAGAGTGGGACATAGTATTTGGTGGCGAAGTACTCAATGGTGAAGTGTCACTATTATGTCCGGAGTCATCGGACACGTTTTGTACACTACCGTTACCATCGACTAGGAATCGGTTATCACACAATTCTTTAATAAAACTGCAGTTTGGAGATAACTGTCTGTGTTTTGTAATGGGTATGTCCTCTGCTGTCCACTGTCCCACACGAATACCACATTCAAAGCACTGCACAAATGTTTTATTGCCGGTGTAGTAGAAGCCAGCTCTGGCCAGTTGCACACCAGACTGACCTGTTTGCTGTTCTGGCCATCGATTGAAAGTCTGTATTCGGTTGGCCTCGGATTTAATTATGTGGTGAGCAGTCCTATTCTGTGCTATTATTTGCACGTCAGACAGGTGTTCCTCGTCTGCAGGCATGACATCACAGAATATAATAAATTATTTTATTTTTATTTCAACTCTTTTTATGCGATTCTGTATCTGAAATGAAACACAAATGAAAAATAAAATAATAATTCAATCCATAAATGAAAAGAAAAATAAACAAAAATTATTAAATACGTAAATCCAGATAAGTCATGCGTTGGCAGAAAATTAACATGCTCAATTTGAATGTATTATAATTATGAACTTACAGATTTCACAGTTATTTCAAACAATTTATAAATTATTAGAAAAACAGTTGACTTTAGATGTGAATCAAATTGGACTCAAACTAAATCTGATTTCACTGTTTATTTATAAACCAAAAATATCCCCAAAAGCGTGATATCACTGTATTTGTAAAGTTTTGTAAACAAAAACAACGGTCCTATCAGTAATCAGCCATTCAATTCTGGGTTAGTCATCACAAGACAAGTGTCTCAATGATTAGTAATTCAAGTGTTATATTACGGAAACATATCTAGTGATTTGATGTCTACTTTTTCCTGGAATTGTCTAGAAAGACCAAGATCAATAGCTAATAACAGTTAAACAAATCAACAAATATGTGAATTACTAATTTAAGAGTGGAATTTGCCCATGGGGATTTACTCAACGTGAATAGGAAGGGGGAGGGGGGTTATCGCGTTTACTTCCCCCCTTATGGCGACCTCTGACATAAATATTCGTATTGTACTAATTGAACAAAAAGTTTTATTCCCTTCAATCTAAACAACATAAACAAGCAAGATCAAAACAATAAACTTACTCAATAATAAATTATTTGCAGTTTAGTGTAAATATTTTCTAAATGTGAGTCAAATGGAATATTTCTAAACCAAAATAGGATAATTAAACAATGCAGGGGTAAAGAGATACCACCTAGTTTATGTCAAAAAGATAATACCTATTCATTCAAGTAATAAGGTATTTATGAAAACAAACTAATCATAAAAATAGATAAAATATTCAATTAAAGGCGCCGTTAGAAGACATTAGACATACACTGAAGGCTCGATTTTATCCTTCAGTTGGGACCAAGATGTTGAGACATAATTCCAAGCCAGGGATAATTTCGAGCCAGGGATAATTTCGAGCCAGGGATAATTTCGAGCCAGGGATAAAATCAAGCTTTTTTAACATTAGAGTCTATGGGAATGGCTTTGGGGTTTGAGATTTAGAAGACAAAATCGAGCTAGGGATAAAATCGAGCCTTTATTGTATATTGATATTTGGTATTTTGATGACCAAGCAATAATTGTGATAATTGTAATACTTTATAGCTCATTGAGTAAGATATAATTTCAGAATTACTCATTTCTATTAATTTAACATGTGATGATTAGTTTTTATAAGTGAGATTATAAAATTACCAATGTTATAAATTATAATTTACAATGATCCGGTTCAAATACCTAATATAAATACAATGACATCATCATAAAGCGGCCATGCAATTGAGCTTATTAATTTGGGTATGTGTAATTAGAAATTAGAAAATGTTTAAGAATCTTACCAAAGTGATCAAGGTAGATATGTTATTAATTAGAAAATATCACAATTGAGACAAATTGACTCCACTCAATAATAATGAATGAAACGTAGTAAAAAGAGAATTAAATGAGGTCACAATAAAGAAATCAACGAACTTATATCGTTTACAATCTATTCTTGTTTATTCAAAACAATCTTGAGTATTAGGAAGAAAACCTACTTTTGGTATCTTAAAAATCATTGACTAAACCGTTGCAATCGTTTCTTTAGAATTTATTTTGATTATAAATTCCTGACATTTTTCAATCTCATGTTTTCAATGAGTGCTACAACAGTTGGAGAAGGAGTGGGAGAGGTAGGAGAGGGAATAAGGAGGGAGAGAGAGAGAGAGAGAGAGGGAGAGAGAGAGTGAGAGGGAGGGAGGGAGAGAGAGAGAGAAAGAGAGAGTGAAAGTGAGAGAGGGATAGAGAGAAAGTTGCGCAGAACAAAGATCATTGAAAATACAGAAATAGAGAATGACTCATGCTAATCTACGCAAATTATCTGTTCCTGGCAAAGATTTCCGCAAATTATTACATGTGATAAAATACAGGATTATTTCCATTAATTTATATTTGTTGTTTTCGCAATTGATAACAGGGAAATTCATTTACATATACACGAATAATTATGTTAACTCTATTGAGGTTTGACTGTACTTCCTACTAGTTTTCGAGTGGAGTATTTTTGGAGGTCATGTCTGTTGGCTTCCACTTATGTGGCGCTAAATATGAGAAGAGTTGCTTCTGAAGCCATATATTTTTTAATTTGTTCTGAGAATTGAGTTGAAAGCCATAAATTACCATGATTGTCTTTTGGGATAAAGCATATTTTGGGTCAGCCCTCATACAAATACCAGAAAAAAAAGATGATGAAAGACCTAATAAAGGTATATAAATGCTAGAGTTGTTCCATTTGAATATTCAATAAATTCAAGGTTGAATATTCAAGGAATCAAAATATAAACTCAATTTTGAGACAGCACAAAAACAGTTATTTAGAATCATTTTTGGCAATATTTTGAGAACACATTTACTTCTGATAAATTAATTATTGATTCAGTATGAATTTATGTCAATTCCTAATTTAATGATCATTTTCACCATAAACAAGGTAATCAAACTCACTTTCTATCATTTACGAGGGTTTAAGAGTTACTCTGATATATTGAAACTGGGGCAAAAAAAATTCAATAAATTTATTGAATTAATTAAATATTCAACACAAAAATAAACTCAATGAATTTACCAACTCTAGATTTGATGCAATCAGCACACACTCATAAATGCATAGTATATGTATTGCCTTTATGCTCAATGCTGATTTTGGGTTATTTCTCAGGAATTTTTCAGATAAAAGTAAGCAAAAGTTGTATTGTTATGTAATTGCTTTACTTGAAGTCAATTTCTAGATTTGATAGAACCTCCTCTTGTAATAATAATCTCTTATAAACAGTTTAACCTTGCATATTAAGTGATAGATTGTCCAAAGTATTGATGTCTAATTCAAAGATATATAATTTTGAAAATCAGTTCACATTTAAGAAATGTGTAAGTTGGGTTGTGGGTGCATTATTTGGACACCCGAATGATTTTGCCAAGGTCCTCATTTACTTGGGTTATAAGCCGCCATACAAAAAACGCCTAGAACCCGGAATTTTCCCCTATTTGGGACACATTCGCCGCACGGATGGCTTCTTCGGCATTTACCGCGGAATCGGATATAAACTGAGCTCTGTTTTGAGTAATCGCTTCGTTTACGTCAATGTCAACGAATACCTTAAATATGTTTATCCCGAAGAGAAGACAACGTCTCCGGAACTGACGGACAGCACAAACCTATTGGGAATCGATTCACAAAAGTTTATAAAACTATTGAAATACTTGAGTCGCGAAACAATGAGTCGTTTGATTGCATTATTGGTTTCCTATCCCTTTCATGTGATGACTGTCCGAATGTGCGCCCAATTTGTTGGTCGCGAAACAGATTACGACACTCTCTTTGGTGCCATCGCTGACATCTACAGATCGGGAGGTATTACTGGATTCTACTCTGGATTTGTGCCCCGATTTGTGGGCGACTGTGCGGTGCTTTGGGTCTCTTCTAATGTCATTTTCCTTATTAACAATTACGTTGACGGAGACTCAGCCGCAAAGAGTTATGTCTCCGCTTCCGTCAACTTCATTGTATCGTCACTTTTCTATCCGTTCCAATTGGTCTCAACAGTGATGTGTTGTAACGGATCCAATGCCCGATCATTGGCTGCCTCTGCATATACGGGACCCGAGTATACAACTTGGGTCGACTGCTGGCGTCAATTGTCTCAATTGGGAGAACTCAAGAGAGGATCCTCTTTGTTGTGGAGATACCAAACAAATGTAATCAATGCTCCCCTCTATCACAGTCCCACTCAAACAAGAAAGTTGGCACTTAAGGAGTGGTAACTGACCTCATTCTGGTCACTATTTGCTTAAAACCACTTCAAACTATTATTAATAATAATTACAAAATGTTTTGTTTTATATTTTCAATTAAATATCAAACTATTAATTGATTTAAATTGCAATTATGTGGTGCTGAGAGCACATCCATAGCCCAAACCCTTACATCACTTAGTTTTAGAAGTGATTACATAAATGATAGTCTCATTCAAATAAATTTGTTATAAATTCTATTGACTCTAAATATTATACATTGAATAGAGTTTTAGACTAGAGTTGAGAGCAATCCATAGCCATATTCATCACATATTAAAACATTTTGGTTCTTAGAAATTCTTAAAAATTATTAAAATAAAAGTGATTTAATTGTTAAGAAATTTGAATTATTAGTTCAAAAGGCAACACAAATCTAATTCTTTATTGTTTAGAATAAGTTAAAGAATACGGAATAGTGCAAGATCATTACTTTGGGATTTAAATGTTATAAATTATAACTTATAATCGTTATAGAAATTGTCGATATATTAGAAGTATAGTCATTAAAATGCGTAAAAGCAATAAACCGAACAGAAGTAGAACTGATCTGAGAAATCGTTCGAGAAATTTGGGTCAACTCTCAAATGACCCCCAACTACAACTACGACAAATTAAGTCCGATATACAGCCCATCCCTTTCACATATGGATGGCATAGGAATTTTCCACAAATTGAAAGGCAATTTAGTGTCGATCACATATACCCGGAGTATATCAACTCAAATAACTCAGATTCTTATGATGAGCCTCAAGGTATGAGCGATCGTTTGATTGATTCTCCCGATTCTCAAATCAGAGTAATGAAGAGCTCAATGGAATGGTTCGGAAATTACCCGCAAACAGGAAATCGAAATTTAGAACTATTTGACGAATTGCCGAATTCAGAAATTCGTCGATTTCCGCACACAAAGCAATGGTTCGGTAATTATCCACAAAATTACACCACTTTTAGCGATACTTTAGAAGAGATGCCGAAATCTGGAATAGAGAGATATCCCTATTCTTACAATTGGTTCGGAAACTTCCCACAGAATGCAAACCAAATTGATTTCGACAATATATTGAATGCAAATCTCAAATCAAAAAGTATGTCGAAATCAGTTCAACAAAATCCTTTTAATCACTTCGGAAGTATTGGAGGCAAACATTTTTATTCAGATCCCGTCGTCTTCAATCAAGGCGTCAGATTCATGGGTCCCATATATTTAGGCAATAGTTCTGTTGACTACTCAGAAGCACTCAAACAAATTGGTTGTCAGTCAACACAAAGATCGGACCTCAAGTCTAGCGCCAGATTTGCCAACAATTCTAATCATTAAGTCATAAATCGAGTGCTATATTAATATTGAATTATATATTGGCGTAAAAATATTTGTTATTTACTTTCATTTCATTCTTCAAAATTAAATCCAAATTGTTTTTTAACTTTTAGAGCAATGAATGAGTTCTCTACTCATTAGTATAAAAATTTAACACATTTTAATCATATTAGAGACTCATGAGTCCCAAAGCTCTGACCCCAATCTCAGGTGTAATTAGAAATGGTTTCAATCAGGGATGGCCAAGGTCCGTAGCTCTAGAGGAGGTAGGGTCTAGGGGGAGTTTTAAAATTTTTTTCTAGGGGTGGTGTCATGGCGGCCAAAAAACGCCATTTTGTCCTTAAATACATTTAAAATCCCAGTTTAAATCCAGTTAAAATAATTAAATTAGCAAAAATGGCGGACAAAATAGCGAAAAAATGTAGCGGAAAAAATGACTGGTTTTTGGCCCCTATCTTCCAAAATTCTTAACAAGTCTAACGGGTGGTAAATTTTCGAGCCTAGGGGGGGGGGTTTACCCCACTCTGGTTTCAATTAAAAATGTTGCAGAAGATTATGCACTAAACTTAAAATTACATTACAAAACCGATGTTTTGCTATACCCCACCCCTACCTCAAAGCTCCCCTAGGATTCGTGACTTATATCTCGAATATACCACTTATTTTTTGTTTTTCACTACCCTCTACCCTGAGGTCGGGTACCTTGCGCTCTCCTGACCACAAATTTGTTATTAATTTTATTTATTTTTAAATTAATTCTCCTTATAAAATATTTTTGAAGAATAATTAGAGAAATAAGCAAGATAAAGCAAAAATGCCATTCCAACATTAAATCCTAAACAATAGAAACGAAAAATTTATTTAAAAATTGAACCAATAATTGGTAAGTTTGACAGAATCCTATTACCAAGGAAAGTTGGACATCAAATTATATATTGACTTTCGCCCCCAAAAATAGGAATTATGATCGGTATATATTAAATATAAAATATTAATTATAGTATTTACAAGAATCAATTAATCAATTAAATGAGAAGTGATTGACTGAATGTCAAACCCATCCATTGCCGGTTAAATTGATTGGAGGACAACCACTATATTCATGGTTGTTGATCGGAGAAGAAGAGCGGTTCAATTGATTCAAATAGTGGTCACTAAATAATTGGTGATTTGACGGGGAATACAGATGTGGCTGACCATCACTGCTAAAGTACTGGTGCTGTTCAGTATAGTGATGGTGTTCCACTTGAAGACTATGGTGGTTGTGCTGCTCATGAAATGTTAAACTTGTTTTAACCAGATTTCCGTGATTTTGGACCTGAAGAGCACTTCTCGATAAGCCGTTAATAGAGGACAAAGAGGACGACATTTGGTTTGTTTGGCGCTTCTGTTTGGCTGAAGACAACATCATATCGACGTCTAAATCATTCTTTGAAAAGTCAAAGCCTCGCTTTCCGAAAACTTTAATCAAGATAACCTAGTACATTAAAGACCAGAGTAACTAAGCTTATCATTAATATTTAGCCTGATTGATGACTGACCAGAATAAGTAATATGATGATGGAAAGTATGGCCAAATAGAACCACTGCTCATTGAACCACCGCTTTAATGAAGCCATACTTTCATTAGATAAGAGGAGTCGTCTTAATGTTGCTAACGGTCCGGAGGGGTCTACTTCTCTGCAGTTTTGAAAAGCATCACAATAACCATTATAGTTATCACAGGGTGTGCCAGGTTTGGCAAAAAGATCCGGCACATCATATGGCACTGTATTCCACTCGAATGATGATCTTTGAAATGAATGTTTAGTGAGAGATAGCATTCATAACAACACTAATGAGAGAAGGAATCGACTAATTCTGACGATAAGCTCAAATCGATTCCTTCACGTCTTACTATTATTTCTGTTTTGCTCAGAAGAGTACCTATCATTTTAACTAAATTAAGCTCAACATGATTTAACTAGATGATGTATTAGAATACTGCCCCTTGACTCTTTCAATTAGGTGCTTGGCTTAATCAGATACATACTTGCACGTCCAATCCATTGAAGGCATTCGACAGCATAGTTCACATGACTTTGTCATCGGATCATTTGGTCCTCTTCTGCATTGACACGATTCGAGTCCATAAGCCATACAAATACTACCCGTGCACTCCTGTCAATCAACATTTTATATAATATAACTAAGATTATTGGAAAATTTTGGAACCCCCCCCCCCCCATCGCCAATTCAATAATTGAACATTATAGCCTATAATTTATAAGTATACACCTTCTTTTGGCATTTTTTTGTAAAAAAAATCGTCGTGTTTTCTCCCCAAAAAATTAGTCTTATTATTTATGGTCTAAGTCATTAAATAATAAATTAGTGTCTCTGGTAATAAATTAATAAAATGGTTTACAGCATACACCTCCAAAAATGATATGAGGGCTAAAAATTGGCATGTAGTTTTATCTAGTTTTTACATATTTGTATCATATTTAAGTAAAATTATAAGGATTTTGTTCACATTTGTCATTACTAGTAATAATTGAAATAAAATGAACCTCACGTTTG
>JAQIWF010001500.1:0-11776 GCA_034694965.1 Ceratozetes gracilis | reverse complement strand
ATGACAAACTCTGCTTTACTTCTATTCCAGGGTTTTATACAAAGGATTTGATATTATTATTATTATTTGTTTATTATTACAGAGCATTTGGTCCGTAAACTATCGTTTATTGAAAAATAGATTAGAAAACGTGAATTGAATTTTCAAATGATTTTTTAGTCAATGGCAGTGAACCGGAAAAATGATAGCACAGAATGAGTCGAAAATGCGATCACTTATTGTTTGCTTTAATTAAAATATTTTGATGAGAAAAAGTATGTCACAAATTGTTTGATTGCATTAAAGATTCGGACAATTAGTGAATAAAACTAATGATCTCTAAAACTAATTAATGTTTATAACTGTTGTCTCTCTTTCCTAATGTGATGTTCAGGCGATCAGTTCGCACCGATGCTAAGGGAATGCCAATTACGTGATACGGACGCAGAGCTGGTTATTACCCATAATAATAGCAAAGTACTGGTCGACTCGCGTGACGGACTCACTCTTCCGCACGGATCCCATATTCAGGTAATCTTTTGGCAATTTCTTAGAGATATTAAATTAATTTTATGACATTATTTTGATTTTTGCCATTTTCCTAATTAAATGTTTACGAAATAGTTTTATGGAAAATAACTTTTGATAATAAGCTTAAACTGACTGACATTTGAAATGTTTTCCATTTATCTAATGGATGATATAAATAACTTCCCATGATGACTTCATACTAGATTATTTCTTGACTATTCAAGAAGAACATCGATGAAGACATAAATCAATTTTCATAACTCATAAGATATTAAATCTAGGCAAATAATGCATAAAGGAATAAAATCTTATAAACTAATAGTAGAAAGACTATTTAAAGCTAATCAAGATTTGATGCTCAAGCATAAATTAAAAAATAGGGTAAGGTTTTAATACCAAATCTGATTTTTTAGGTCTAATATGTTAACTTCATTAATTGTTAAGAATACCTTGGTTATGCTTGGCGAGAGAAAATTTGATTATTTTGCAAATCAGCCTGACCTAATTAATGGTCGATTTGTAAATGTTCTGACTTTTATTATTCTACTGGATTTTATTATTATTATATTACAATTAAGTGAAAATTAATCTTTGAACTTTTGTTTGTTTAGTAAAACTATTTGAACAGAAAACCCAAATTAGAAATTAATTGAATGGAGAGAAATGACATTTTAATGAAACCATATTTTAGATCACAAGTCGTGTCGTTTGTTTGGTCAGTGTTTTACATATTAGAGACATATTCTTATGCGTTATATAATTGTTGAGCTCATCATTGAATAAGATATTAATCCCAAGTCTCGGAAGCAATCATTTTTGTTCGTTATTCACGACAAATAAAATTTTAATATGTCTTTCCTCTTATGATTGGAGAAGTGTTACCCCATCTTATAAATACAGTTTACTTTTACTTTGAGAAAAGTACACAATAATAATATGGTTTTTGTGTATTTAAACGCTGTGTAAATGTTCCGATATTTGCAGAAAAGCATTCTTTCGGGGGAAGGGAGAGAGGAGTGGGAGTGTGTGTGTGTTTGTGTGTGTGTGTGTGTGTGTGAGAGAGAGAGAGAGAGAGAGAGAGAGAGAGAGAGAGAGAGAGAGAAGGGAGAGAGAGAGAGAGATTACAAGAAAGTATGAAATGAAAGCCAATAGTTTTTTACATAAATTTTTAATTCATTAGTTTTTTTTGTTGAGAAATACATTTTTTTAATATAACTTTTCTTTTCTTTTTTTTGTGAATCCCAAGACTTTTGTCATCTTTCATTTGTGAGTTTGGATTCAATTATTTTCGAAATGAATTATATTGAAATATATTCCAGTAAATATGAATAATTTAGATTGAATTAGATATTGCGAATTCATTTCATTTAAGGTTGTTTTTAATAAATTCTATGAAAACTTTCATCTTTTAATGTAAACTTACCTCTCCTGAAGGTATTAATGCTCTCTCTCCCCCTCTCTGCCTATCTCTCTCTCTCTCTCTCTCTCCCTCTCCCTGTGTATTATGATGTGTTCAAGAGATCAGTAATACATAGATAGGTATATAAAGGCTTTACTGGTTTATTATAGCAATGAACGCACGTCTTGTCTACACATTGGCCTCAAATTTTATTATACTTTATTCCTCAAACAATACTTTTTAGATCTTTATATCATTTTTTTCCAAACACTTTATATACTGATTGGAAAAGTTGTTTCTAAACCCAATCTATTGTATGCCAACCAAACAGAATGTTCATTAGATTTGTCGTCTGAAAAAAAAACTTAACCACAAACCGATTGAATTGTTTTTATATGAGAAACAACAAAACAACTGTTTTCTTATTACTTTTTATTACATAAAATTATTCTCAAAAAAAGAGCAATAATTTTCATTTTATTTCGATTTTTTGCGTTTGTCTGCAATAAAATTGATTTCTGTGGAGAACTGTATTTTCTGTAAAATTTTATTACTTTTGATAGAATTTATAATTTTATTGTCAAATATATATAAACGTATATAAAAGTCGGAATAAAAGTTTAATCTCATGAAAGTTAAATCTCTATTCTTTGGGTCTCAACAATACATTGAAGTGACGTTATTTTAAAGGCACTGTTTGCTCAACCGTTGCTCATTGAATAATAAGCTTGATCATAACAAAATTTAATTCTTTTTATTAAATTTGGTTACCAAGGAGTTCTTTAGTATGAGATAATAGAAATTCGTACTCTTAGAATTTTTAAATTTCTAAAATAACTAAACTTTACTTATAAAAGCCACAGACAAAAAGCTACCTACACAGTTTCAAAATTTGTGCTAGCACTATTTTAATGTGAATGGAAAATCCAATTTGAGATACAGTTCGGCCTCCATTTGAAAAAAAATATTTATTTTGCATTTGAAATGAAAGTTCATTTGATTTGCATTCAAATAATATTAATATTATTTCAAAACTCAGAATAAATCTGTGAATTGAATTGAATTTATTAGGATTTGATTCGTGGAAAAGACTTTAATGTACTGTAAATGCCGTCAAAATTATTTTCACTAAATATTGCAAATATTATGTGTGAATACACTTTACATAAGTTTATTGAAAACTCAATTTGAAAACAAATATTTTGTCATTCATTTCTATAATTGTTTCAAACGTTGATTTCATTACATTTCAGGTCCGTTGCGAGGAGATAGGTCTCTACAAATTCCACGGTAATACAAGTATGCATTGTGTCGATGGTCTCTGGGATGCAGTTATGCCTCGCTGTGAGGCCACATCTCTTCACAAAAATTTTTCGTGTAAGTCATCATTTCGTATATAAAAGACGATTACTTTTAATTAGTTTTTTTGTCGCAAAATATAAGCCTTTATTCAAACAGAAAGAAGTGAGAGATTATGAAATTCCTGGATATATTTATCAATGACATCCCACGCTTTGCACAGGGATGATCAAGATAATGCTTGATATATTTTGCATTACCTATCTAATCTATTTATGAAGCAATCTATCCTTGCTAAAATTACTATTAATAAGGTTTAATAACGTTCATGTTCACTTACCCGAAAAAGACTTCTCCGAAATGACTTCCCCGAAAATCACTTTACCAAAAATCTTGCTAGCTTTTTTTAATTAATTAAGTGAAATAAAGTTATTTTATTTTAAGTTAAATAAGATTTAGTTGATTTAGACATGTTTTTGGTATAAGTTTGGATATGATTTATTATTTTAGGTTAGGTAATTTTAAGAAATATTAAATTGGATACATATTTGTCTAAATTTGATTAGATTTAATTAATTAATAAGTTTGATAAACTAGCAAGATTTTCGGGGAAGTAATTTCGGGGATGTCTCTTTTGGGGAAGTGGTAACGACATTTTAATAAGATGATTTCTATATTTAATTAAATTTATTTGAATTAATTGAACTTTTCTTCAAATTTCTTCAAATTTCTTCAAAAGAATTTAAGCATGGAATTGAGCTAGATTGATTTTATTTTGATTTCTGGAAATTCTCGTGAAAATTAAAGTTTTTTTTTAAAAAAAAGAAGTGATTTAAAAACCAATTTTGCTTCACTTTAAGCATTTTGTCGTAATGTGTACTCAGAAAAAAATTCAATACAAAAAGTAATATTTTCTTATCATTCAATACAGTTATGCATTGATTAAATCAGGAGTGAAAAGTTGTGATCAGACGATAGATTAGTGCCAAATGTGATGAGAAGCCAACCGAAAGTCATTCAGTAAATGTCTGACTAGAAGTGAATCCCATTTTCTCCTATAATATACCGACAGTTAAGTAAAAATCAAACGAAAAATGAGCCCTAAATAGCAGTTGCAGTGAAAGGCATCGGAAAACGAGTCAAACGTAAAAAAATCGAAGGAAAGTGAGGGAAGAGCCAAATGTGTGTTACTTTGGCTCTTACTGGCGGTCGAAATATCTATTTTAATGATATCGAAGTGAACGTCAACCGCAAGAATTAAATGAGCAATTTCTCGGTGAAACCAATTGACTCGAATAAAAATAAGCTGTAATTCAGTCCTCGACACAAATCGACTTTTTCTCTCACTTTCTAAAGGCTTACAGTTATTAGTTCTCTCTCTTATAGAGCATAATTGAGTGATTTAGGGCTTCACTTATAGAATGAACAAGCAAGAGATAGCTACTATTTAATCTTTCCTTATGAACAATAAACTCTACTAGTTGAATAATTGTTTTATTCAGTAATTATATATTTCCGGGTTCTGTAATAAATTTTGTAATTCTAATGAAGCATTTTGTGGAATGGATCTTGGGCATTCTGATACGCATCACAATACCATAAAATATCTCGTTAACTTTTTTCTCGTAGTAATGGTAATAAATGTTAATTACAGTAAATATGAGATTATAAAACAAATAGACTTCTCCTAAACGAAAGCCTATTTTATATTACATCAGAAATTTTATTCAGTGATTCCTTCGCCTAATAAATGATTTTGCAGTTGAGTTGAGATGTCTTTTGCTAAAAAAGTGAATGTGATGTCAGCCCTCAGTTAATCCATTATTTAAATTAGTGGAGGAATTATTGAACTGTAATGAAGGAAATTCAAGAAATGAATGATATTTCTTATTGTGTCGTAAAGTAAAGAATAGATTTTTGTTGTCAGTCCTTAAGCTATGGTTTGAATGGCTTTTATTGAAAACATATCTGAGTTTAAGATTATATAAGACAAGTGTTATAATTACTTTGCTCGTAAAAAAAACACTCTTCGCATCCAATTTGAATCAAAAGGAAGTTATTTGCAGTCAAGCATTGAAAGTATTACAACAAATGCAACGACTTTTGGATCAGCTCTTATTCAAACTGACAACAGACGACAAATTAAAATTAGTCTTCACTTCCCTCCAGACCTGAATATGAGAACAAAATTCTTTTGTCTGCACTTTTTGCCTTTTTTAATCTAGTCAATGCCTTTGTGAACAAGAAGGTGTGAAAATCTATAATTTAATTAAAACGAGTTATGGTTCTCACATAAGCATACATTTATTTACATGTATTTATTTGATTACAAGATATTATATTGAAATTTCATGTTATCTCTCACTCATATGTTATTTAAAGCAATTTATGTAAACTCTATTCAATGATATGATAATCAGTGGTTTTATTGATATTCATTTAATCTCATTGATTGGTTTAGTGGAAACGCCTCCATCTATTGTCTACACCATTGTGGACGGCATATCCGGCGTAGCACAAGAAGGCCAACTTGTGCTGATTCCAGGAACTATTGTGCACTTAGACTGTCTTTATCAAAGAGAGAGTGGTAATCCTCGTTGGAATTGGACTAACACTCAAAGGTATTTTATAGCCTAAATATTTATATCAAAGTATTTTATGGGTTCTTAAACATAAAGAGAATCATTTAGTTTACATTCAGTGAAGGCAACCAACAGATCAATACAACAAACTTTTCATCCATTCTTGAGACAAATTTTTGAATTTTGTTAAAAATATTAACTTGTCTTCTAGTCTATCGATATACTCTTACAAGTTTAATGATTTACGTCAAAAGATTGAGAAATCAGAAGAGTCTGGAGGTTTCTAAGAATCTGTGAGATATGATTCTGCTCATCCCTCTCCCACTCATATTGAGGCTCAACTGGTTTTGTATTGAAATTCTAGTCTTATATCGAAAATTTTAGTTTCAATCCCAGGAAAGCCTTCACATTGGAATTCATTTTAAGTTTTTTTGGGGGTATTGTTCCCATAAAGTGAGCTTACTTATTCTAGAATGGTAAACATTAAATAAATCATGTAAAATGAATTGTATTTTAAGAAAGGTATTATTAAAATAAATGGTCAATTTACTAGATTATTAATATAAAAAAAAGTAATTTAGATTCTAGACTACATGAATGATTAAATCTGATGCTGTGAGCAATAATGAAGAAATGCATAAATCTTGTAGAAAGTGGGGGTCAATACCTTAATAGTAATAAACCTAAACCAGACTAAAAATTAAATTACCAAAAAATAAGCAAAATAATTTCAAGGAACTTCGAAAATAATTAGGGGTGGATATGCTAGTTGATTAAACTGAAACATTTAAAAGTTGTCATTTCTCTTTGTATATTAATAACGTAACCAAAAGTAGAGATGGGTTTTAAGGATTTAATGGACAACTTTTGATATCACGTTTTACACGAGTAATGTTTTGGGGCTTAGATTCATAAGTGAGTACACAATAGTTAATACATATTCTGTTCATCTCTTGAATAACGACACAAATTATTCATTGATTCATGAAATTGAAGACAATGTTTAAAAGCTTATATATATATGAGCCAAATATATGCTGGAGGACACAATAAATCCCTGGATAGTATGAATCAGAAATGAGAAGTTTCTTATCACTCAATCCCTCTGCAAAAAATATACTTTAGTCTTTTATTTCAAATTTGTTTGATTAACCATGGTACAACTATGATATTTTCTTTTTTCCAAAGATCTCAAGATATTCTCTTTCATATATCAATAATGTATTCTGAGAATAATTTTGATCTATATTTTGACATGATAAGTTATCATGGAAAGCATTCCTATGAAATGGCATAGAATGGAGGGCTTCAACATTCCTAAGAGAGAGTTAATATTCAAATCTCTGAATATTATGTAGAGTTAGGAAAAGCTGTTTATCAAAGGCTTTAGTAATAGAAGTCACAGAAAAATGAAAGCCGTTTTCGGTATCACTAAAACATAAACTCATAAAATACAGCATTTTTTGGGTAAAAACAAAAATCTTTTGTTTTATAAGATAAGAAAAGCATTAATCAGATAAAATGCATTATTTTGTGACTGACAATCAACAGCACAAGAGCCCAACATAACAGCACAGCACAATTGTGGCAGTAGAGGAGAGCCAACAACATTCTTAACTTCGAGCCTAACTTTTCTCTTACTCTATCTTTCAATTTGATTCACTCGATTGTCATCTCTATTGCAGACAATATACAAATGGATGGGCTATTAATACTGATTCTCACGCCTGGAAGTATAGGCTATCCATCTATTATAGTAAGCCAGAAGATAGT
Organism: Ceratozetes gracilis; assembly: GCA_034694965.1. NCBI lineage: Eukaryota > Metazoa > Arthropoda > Arachnida > Sarcoptiformes > Ceratozetidae > Ceratozetes > Ceratozetes gracilis. The sequence continues at coordinate 4,213 of JAQIWF010001500.1, read as the reverse complement.
GGTCTCTTCACATGTACGGCACCGGACGGCAAATTCAATCAAATAAATGTTTTAGTTAAGGGTAAGTGAATTAATCTCAGCTCAGAATCAATTTTCTTCCTCTTTGAGAGTCATTTCTCATTTTTGAATTTCAAAATCCATTTTTCAAATATGAGTCATCAAACAAACATTTATTCTGAAATTCTTTTTTGCTTGTTTATTGAGTAACGTACTATAAATGTCGAGCTAATATGCTTACTTTTGAAATATTAAAACAAAATTCACAAGCTACTTTATAAGTAATTTTAAGTTTATTTATTTTTAATTCTAAAAGATTTTTCATCATGCTTAAATAGATGAAAGGAGATTGTTTATAATTGAATGGCTGGAATCATATAAGGGGGAGATCTCTATACACATTGCAATGCACGATCTCCCCCTTATATGATTCCAGCCATACAATTGTACAAGTTAACCCTCAGATTTACTAGAGTTTAGATTCTGTGTTTATTTCACTCAATCTATTGAATTATTTGATGTAAAAAAAACTTTTACGTCATTCAAAACTTTCCAAACTTTGGTCGTGTTTTGAAAATATGAAATTGAATTTTCAGTTGAATGTAATTCTTATATAACTCTTGTTTTGTGTCCAAAATTATTATAAACTTTCGCACAGTTTGGAGACAGCGATGCAATGCATGTGTTTTTGACACTTTTGACTACAGGTTTCATTCAAAAACCTATGGAATCTATTTTAATATATTTCTTAAGCTCTTATTTATTCGTAAAAGTATTTTAACGCATATTTTAATAAATTTTTCGATAGACTTCACTGAAAATGCATTTCAATTTCAAAAATTCGCAATTTGTCCCCAACTTATTGATTGATAATATTTTAAAAATATTCTCAGAGCTCTCGAATTTATTCAGTGAATACTCGAGCAAATACCAAGGGTATTAACGCAAATATATGTCAGAGATGTGATTTAGTCGGCTTAGTGGGTAGTTTGAGAGAGAAAATCAAACCAAAGTTAACTTGCACCAATTATCTGTTAGCTTAATATGTTGATTTTTAAAATGTAATATTAGTTAATTTGAAATTCAAATTTTATTAGTTGAGAGAGGTTCAATTAATTCGTTCTGCTTCTCTCATAAGAGTGCATTTAAATAAGAGATTCATATAGGATTTAAAGATCTACCCTACATAATTTATTATTTAAAAATTTTGTTTAAAGAACTCAAATAATTAATTGTATTAAACGAAAGTTTATATGATTTCACTGTATTCAAGACGAACTCTATCTGTTGCACAATCAGATTATTTAATTTAGTGCTGACTTTATTCTAATGGAAACTTTTAAAATCTCTGAATTCATATGAAGTCTTTTAAAACTTCTTTATCTAATTTAATGATTAACTCTCTTATGAATTATTATAAGTTATGATTGAAGAGAGATATTAAAATCTTTTGCTTTTAATGTGAAATCCGTAGCCCTTGCGATAAACATATGAATAAATTGAGTCTTTTTTCTCCATTTGATAAAACAAATAAAAAAATTGTTATCAAATTTGAGAGCTCCGAGAATTTTGTAGAAAAGACACGTTTTTGCTCAGCACTTGTGTTTATCCCATCACATCTCACTTTAATCCTGTGATAAAATTGGTTCACAGGAAGAAAAATCTCTGAAAAATGTTTTATGTCTTTCCAAATACAAAGCGATAAAAATAACGAAATTTTACAGAATATTCTTACCGCTAATGAACCGTAGATTGTATTCAATCCCCGAATTTTGCGAATATTCAGCTCAAAATGAGCTCAACTTTCTGTTTGTCATAAACATGAAGTAAAAACTTGAATCTAAAAACATTTTTTCAATTTTTGCTCAGATTTTTGCAAATATTTGCCAAATTAGATGTTTTCAAAAGTATTTGCATATTATTTGTTTGGATTCTTTTGAATTCATATGATTTGTGAATATCTGATTGGATAACATTCGTCAATACATTGCAATTCATATGACTCTTATTGTGAATAATTAATGTTTCAATATTGACATCAATTTGAAGAAATTCTTTACTCATATCAGTAATGAATTCTCCAAAAAGTCTGTTAAATAAAAGTTTGATTTGAAAATCAATAGTAATTTCTCGAAACTTTTTATTCCGTTAATGACTTGATATGCCTCCGGCTCTCACATAGACTGACATTCAAAGCATGTCTTCCGATCTGTATTTACATTATGGAAACGACTTATTCATTAATATCAAGCAATTCTCAATTGAAAACATTAATCATTGAATATGTCTTCCAATATTTGATGATATAAAGAATTTGCATTCAATTTATTTGGACAAGCTCATTTTCAAAATGCATTTATTAAATGCACTTTCGATCACTTGATCTCATTTGAAAAGGGCTAACATTTTTCCATTCATTTCTTCTTCACTTATATGTTATACAATTGGCACTGAAATATGATTATTAGTAATTGGATGTCATAACAGGTTTGGTCTAAAAATTGAATGAATCTAATGTTATGGTTGTGTTTGACAGATGTCGAGTGTCCTCTCATCGATTCGTTTGATGCCAATCGAGTTATGTCTGTGGAGGGAAACCGTATGCACGATAGGGCCCGCTTTTCCTGTGTCGAAGGCTACTATCTTCACGGCACTCAAGAGATTACATGCCTTTCAAACGGCCTCTGGTCTGACAGTCCACCCAAATGCAAACGTATGTCCCTTTTTTCATATTCTATGCACAGTTTAGAATCGATTTCCACCACCACCACCACCACCATGCTACAATATATACTCAAATAATACATTCCCCTTCAACTTATATCAATTGATTTATTTTCCTTCACTTTTCTTATATATTAATATGAGTTACAATCCGTTCGATATTTTCGATAATATATTAATATTTCTCTCAATTTATTTATTATTTATTTGATTAAATTCTTACTCAAGAATCGGCGACGAAATTGTGTAATAACTGAATTAAATATGAGTGACAGACAAATAATAAATGAATCCAATCTTTCTCGACCCCCGCTAAAGAATTTTCTGACATTTTATACTCTTGAAAATTTTAAATGACATAAAAAAAAGTTTAAGTCAGTTATGATATTAAAAATATTAAAATTAATTAAAATAAGAATTCAAAGAATTTCTAAATTTGATAAATATCTGAAATGTTTCTTAAGATGTCTTCTGAATGAATCCGGGTTTACACTGATATTATTAGTATCATGTAACTAATTAATTTTCTCAGAATGCTCTTTGCAAATTAAGCTAATTACGAAATAGTCAAACAAAGTTTGGGAACAGAACTCATATTCAATTCCAGATGTTTTTCTTTTTCGTCGCTCACAAAGAAATGCTGCAATTCTTCCGTTTGAAGGGAAAAATAAAAGTTGTTCGGATAAATTCCCTTCAATTTTGAAGAATCTGTTCACTAATACCTTTGAAAAGTTGTTGAGAAAAATATCTCTCTTTCCAAACATTTCTTTATTCAAAAAGTTTTTGCTTTACTCCTGAAAAGAGAATTCGAGCAAATTTTTTATTGATTTTTGAAGACCTTATTTCGTAATAACAACCACTAAACTATGGGTGTTGTATACCTGTGCTGTGCTATGTGTTATATGAGTTACAAGTATTACTCTGTCGGTTCAATCAATTTTTTCTGTCACTGATTTCCAATTTCATACACAAATCTAAACTGAATTCAAGTGTAAAAAGGAGTGAATTTTCATTAAAATGATGAAAATTTTCCAATTTTAGTCCAGAAGTCAAAATTGAATTTATTTATTAAAAATTAGTGAATAGAAGCGAAAATATAATTTAGAGTTTGATCTCATAGTGAATACAAGGAGTTGTTGTTTGTCTAACACTTACCCATAAATGTCAGCTCAATATTGATTATGGCTTTTGTGGCCAATGGTCTATATCTGAGCGATATTTGCAACCAAATCCCAAAGATATGATGGATAAGATTAATAATGAGCTGTGAATGACGACCAAACAGTATATTAGCATAGATTGTATGCTCTGACAGACTCAGAATTAATGGATTGCAACTAAATATCCCGAATATATTGCTTTCGATTAGAAATGAGGACAAATTTGTGTTTATATCGAAGAAAGTAATTATTTTTGGTCGGAGAGAGAGAGAGAGAGAGAGAGAGAGACTGAGTTGTTTGACCCAATTCTGAGCTGCATTGGAAAAGCACTG
>JAQIWF010001499.1:0-11785 GCA_034694965.1 Ceratozetes gracilis | reverse complement strand
ATGCCGTCGGTGAGCATCGCGAGAGCGGCGTCGTCATCCACTTCGGCGAGACGGAGGAGGCGAAGTTTGTCCTCATAGTAGTCCTGGACTGTTTCGGACAACTTGAGGTAACGCTTGTTAGCCTCGACCAGCGGGTGTCTTATGGCGATGCCAAACCTTGCCGTCATCAGTTCCCTGGATTGGACCCATGTCAGCTCTTCCATCTTCGGCGCGATGTCGGACGCGAAGAAGTTGAGCGCGTCGTCGGAAAGGTAGCGCATCAAGGCGATGATGCGGTCGCTATCGTTCCGGCCTCTAGTCTCGACCTCGAAGAGATTGAGCCACAGCTCAACCTTGATGGTCGACTTCTGGCCGGAATACTTGGCCAAGGTGGCCCGGTGGTGTCCGCGTGCTGCGGGTTCGGTGGCCGTATCGGTGTCCGAAGACGACATGTTGGCCACTGTTTGCCTCCCTGAGCGGAGAAGAATGGCGAAATCTGGGTCTTACCTTGATTTCGATCTGCGACTTCTGGAACGGCCTCTTCCTCCTGCTCCCCGCTCCGAGCGGTATGGACAACGGTAGACGGGGTGAAAGATAATTATGCCTCGTCTGAGGCAGATGGGGCACTGAGCTTTGATGGGCAGCTTCTCGTCAGCTGCGGAGAGTGGTCGCTGGGGGTCTTTACCTCGTCCGCGACTTGAGCTTCGTTTTCTACTGGAGTTCCGGCGACCACGTCCTGACATAAAGTTGAGAGAAAGCGTGTGAGCGGTTGTCGAACCACAGGGCGAAGAAGAACGCGGCGATGGGTTGGTTCGTGTCTTCGGTTTGGTCGACGAGAGCCGGTGCTTTCAGCGTGATATTTTAATGTAGGCTTCGGGTGTAGGGGTGTATCCTGCCGACTGCTCCAAGAATGAAGCCGTAAAATATTCTTCGAAAAGCGTTTATTCAAAAATTCAGAATTAAAAGTACAAATGTGTGACTGTGTGTAGGACTGCTTGAATGAGAGGGGATTTAGGGCTTATATAGGGGATTATCAGATAGGGTTTGTAGTCAGAATTTGGGGTCAATGAGTAGGGATTAAATGGGTCAGGTAAACAATTAGTGAGAATTGGTCTAAGAATAACTTGACCACTAATTTTGGCCTCACTCCCCCGACGGAAAGGTTTCGGTCCTAGGACGAAACAGGGCAAGTTGGGATGAGTGGGCGATGCTGGTGCCGGTTGTGGGTTTTACTGGACTTCCGCTAATCTTCTTCTCGTCATCGGCCGCTGGGACCAGCTCATAGGTCTCTTGCCCGAGTATTCGGATGATTCGATAGGGTCCTGTATTTGCTGGCGATGTCTTCTTCTTCGTTGGGTGGTTGTCGGCAAGTCTGCGGACAACGAGGTTGTCCATCTGGAAGTTGGATGGGTGGTGAGTGATGTCGTGGGCGACCTTCCTCTTCTGCTTTGTGGCCTCAGATCGGGTGAAGCCCATCGCTCTGGCTTCATCGACTGAGGTCACTTTTGGTGGTAAGGGGAGGCCAAAATGAAGGAATTGGGGGCTGAATCCAGTGGCAGAGTGGGGGGTTTTGTTGTAATTGGCCACAACAGAGTCAAGATGAGTGGACCACTTCTTCTTGGGCTCGTCCAGAAGAGCCAGACGAATGCCAACAAGAATCGTGTGGTTGGCCTTCTCCACATGGCCATTGGCCTGTGGGTGGTAAGGGCTGATCAGTCTGTGATCCACCTTGTGGTCGGCCATAAAGCGGCCGAAGTCTTTGGCCGTGAAGTTGGTCCCCCGATCCGTGATGAGAACGGCGGGCAGGCCAACGATGCGGGCGAGTTGGGTGAGCAGGGTGAGCACGGTAGGTGTGGTGTTCTTGGGGGTGGCAAATGCCCACAAGTAGCGGGAATGGTGGTCAATGAAGACCTGAACGTACTTCGCGCGCGTGTTGTTGGCTGCGGAACCCATCACGATGGTGTCCAGGGACCAGGTGTCCATCGGTGTTGGCGGCGTGGCGAGTGGCTGGAGTTGGCCAAGTTTCGCCGTGTTGGGGACCTTAACCAGTTGGCAGCTGCGGCAGGTCCTCACATGCTCGGCTGTGTCCTTCAGGATGGATGGCCACCAGTAAAGCTGACCAATGAGTTGTCGCGCCTTTTCGATGCCCGGATGACCATGCTCTTCATGGAAGTGCTGGAGGACAGAAGAGCGAAGGGACTTCGGCACCACGTAGCGGACGACACCTCCTTTGCGGACGGCAAGGAGTCCATCACGTGAGATGGGGCGGCGGATGTGATCTTCAGCGAGATCTGGTTGGTGATCGCGTAGGGTTGCGATGTCTAAAAACATCGCAATCGGGGCTCTCGACAGGGCATCAGGTGCCTGGTTGGCCGCTCCTGGTCGGTGTCTGACTCGGTAATTGTATACCGATAGTCGTACCGACCAGCGATAGAGGCGGCCAGTCGGGTTCTTAATGCCAAAAAGCCATTGAAGAGCCGAGTGGTCAGTGATGACGTCCACTCCATTCGGGCCATGGACGTAGACGTGGAAGTGCTCCATGGCGTCAACCACCGCCAGGCACTCGATTTCGGACACGGTGTAGTTGACCTCATGTTGGTTGAGGTGACGGCTGTAGTAAGCCAGGACACGATTTTGGCCATCGCCATCTGGTTGCATCAAGATGGCGCCGATTCCAACTCCCGAGCCATCTGTCTGGAGGATGACGGCTCGTCCTGGATCATATATGGCCAGAACTGGTTCGGAAGTGAGGGCTGTCTTCAGGGACATGAAGGCTTCCTGTTGCCGCTCTTTCCATTCAAAGGGCGCATCCTTCCTCGTGAGGGCGGTGAGCGGTGAGGCGATTCGGCTGAAATTGGGAATAAATTGTCGGTAATAATTTGCCAAACCATGGAACCGTTGAACCGACTTCACATCGGTTGGGATCGGGAAGTTGGCCACGGCTTGTGTCTTCTTCGGCGATGGTCGATACTTACCATCCGAGATTACAAAGCCGAGGTATTCGACTTCGGTTTGCCCGAAAAGGCACTTCTCCTCTCGGAGGCGAAACTGGTGCGCGCGGAGTCTGTCAAAGACTTGACCAAGAAGCGTTGCGTGAGTGGCCATATCTTCGGTGGCGATTATAATGTCGTCCAGATATGGATCAACTCCGTTACCAAGGAGGTCACCTAGTGCGAGCCGAATTGCTCGCTGGAATGACATCGGGCTGTTCTTCAGGCCAAAAGGGGTGACCAACCACTCATAGTGGCCATCGGCGGTGATGAACGCCGACATTTGTATGGAGTCTTCGGAGAGAGGGATGTGCCAGAATCCCCACGCGACGTCAATTGTTGAATAGATCCGTCGATGGTTGAGGCGGTCCACGACGTCCTGGATTCGAGGAATCGGCTCGCGCTCCAGGTGGATGATGGCATTTAGCCGGCGGTAGTCAATACAGACACGCTTCTGGCCATTCTTCTTGTCCGCCAACGTCACGGGAAATGACCATGGTGAGGTGGAGTCGCGAATGAGTCCTCGCGTCTTGAGCTCTGCCACTTGCCGACGGATCTCTTCCTGGTCCGACTGTGAGTGGCGGTATGGGCGAAGTGCGATCGGCGGGTGGTTGTTGTCGTGGAGACGGATGTGGTGTACCACTGAGGAGACGCGGCCAATATCTTTATCCTCTTGTGCGAAGAGGTCAGCATTTGAGCTGATGAGCTCTTTGAGTTCCGGAGGAGTGGCAGTGAGGCAGAGCTCAACTCCTGTCTTTGATGCCCGGAACACCTGTTTGCTCTTCAGGTTAACCTGAAGGCTGAAGAGGTGTCCGGCATCAAGGCCGAGGAGGAGCTCGTAGGGGAAGTTGGGGACGATATGTGCGCGCAAAGTGCGCGTCTCCTCTCCAATAGTGAGAGTGAGCGGTGACGTCCCGTCACTCCTTGCCTTGCCATCCACTTGGATGATATCCACGGCTGTGGATGGGTTGGCCGCGAGCTGGAGTCGATTTGCCATTTGTCGGGAGACAATGGTGATTGTGCTGCCAGTGTCAATGAGGGCGCGCGTCAACTCACCATTGACTTTGCAGTCAATTTTGAGGAGTTTTAGGTGAGGAGAGCGGCTGCTATCAGCAATGAGTGTGGGCTCTTCTTGAGCTGGTTGTGTGTCCCTATGCTGGGATTTTCGGCGGTGGCACTCTCGATGCCAGTGGAAGGCTGTCTCGCCGGCGGTTTGACAGAACCGGCATGGTGTGGAAGGCTTGTTGCCGTTGCTCTTCGGTTTGGTCCTGTCCGCATCGGCGATGAAGGCAGACGAAGCGCCTGGCTGTCTGGTTCTCTGTTTCTCGGGCCGTGGTCGGAGGTTGGCCTCTAGGCGAAGGGCGTGCTTGAGCCATTCAACGGGTGTGCTGGCTGGGCAGCAGGCCAAGTGGTTCCGGTACGCCGACGGTATGCCGTCGGTGAGCATCGCGAGAGCGGCGTCGTCATCCACTTCGGCGAGACGGAGGAGGCGAAGTTTGTCCTCATAATAGTCCTGGACTGTTTCGGACAATTTGAGGTAACGTTTGTTGGCTTCGACCAGAGGGTGTCTGATGGCGATGCCGAACCTGGCCGTCATCAGTTCCCGGGACTGGACCCACGTTAGCTCCTCCATCTTCGGCGCAATGTCGGATGCGAAGAAGTTGAGCGCGTCGTCGGAAAGGTACCGCATCAAAGCGATGATGCGGTCGCTATCGTTCCGGCCTCTAGTCTCGACCTCGAAGAGATTGAGCCAAAGCTCAACCTTGATGGTCGACTTCTGGCCAGAATACTTGGCTAAAGTGGCCCGATGATGTCCGCGTGCTGCGGGTTCTGTGGCCGTGTCGGTGTCCGATGTAGACATGATGGCCACGGTGTGTCTCCCTGAGCGGAGAAGAATCTCGAAGTCTGGGTCTTACCTGGATTTGGACCTACGACTTCTTGAGCGGCCTCTTCCTCCTGCTCCCCGCTCTGACCTGTAGGGACAACGGTAGACGGGGTGGAAGATGATTATGCCTCGTCTGAGGCAGATGGGACACTGTGCCTTAATTGGCAACTTTGAATCAGCCTCGGAGAGTGGTGGCTGAGGGTCTTTGCCTCTTCCACGGCTTGCGCTGCGTTTTCTGCTGGAGCTACGACGTCCACGTCCTGACATAAAGTTGAGCAGCAAAAGTTTGAGGGCGTTTGTCGGACCACAAGGCGAAGAGGAACGCGGCGATGGGTCGGTTCGTGTCTTCGGGGAGGTTTTGGTCGACGAGAGCCGGTGCTTTCAGCGTGATATTTAGTGCAGGCTTCGAATGTAGGGGAGTATCCTACCGACTGCGCCAAGAATGAAGCCGATAAAAGTTCTTTAAAAAGTCTTTATTCAAAAATTTCAAAATAAGGGATACAACTGTGCGTGAGTGAAGGTCTGTTGAATGAGAGGGATATAAGGGCTTATATAGGGGATTAACTGATAGGGATTGTAGAGTATTTTGGGGTCAATGAGTAAAGGATTAATTGGGGTCAGGTAAACAATTATTGGGAATTGGTCTAAGAATAGCTTGACCACTAAGTTTGGCCTCACTCCCCCAACGGAAAGGTTTCGGTCCGTGGACGAAACAGGGCAAGTTGGGATGAGTGGGCGATGCTGGTGCCGACTCCGGTTTTTACTGGACTTCCGCTTATCTTCTTCTCGTCGATGGCCGCTGGGACCAACTCATAGGTCTCTTGGCCGAGTATTCGGACGATTTTGTAAGGTCCTGTGTTTGCTGGCGATGTCTTCTTCTTCGTTGGGTGGTTGTCGGCTAGTCGGCGGACAACTAGATTGTCCATCTGAAAGTTGGATGGGTGGTGAGTGATGTCGTGGGCGGCCTTTCTCTTCTGTTTAGTGGCCTCAGATCGGGTGAAGGCCATAGCTCTGGCTTCATCGACCGAGGTCACTTTAGGTGGTAAGGGGAGGCCGAAGTGGAGGAATTGTGGGCTAAATCCAGTGGCCGAGTGGGGGATTCTGTTGTAGTTGGCCACAACAGAATCAAGATGCGTGGACCACTTCTTCTTGGGCTCGTCTAGGAGAGCCAGCCGAATGCCCACAAGAATGGTGTGGTTAGCCTTTTCCACATGGCCATTGGCCTGTGGGTGGTACGGGCTAATGAGCCTGTGCTCCACCTTGTGGTCGGCCACAAAGCGGGCGAAGTCTTTGGCCGTGAAGTTGGTCCCCCGATCCGTGATGAGGACAGAGGGTAGGCCAATGATGCGGTCGAGTTGGGTGAGCAAGGTGAGCACGATAGGTGTGGTGTTTTTGGGGGTGGCAAATGCCCATAAGTAGCGGGAATGGTGGTCCACGAAGACCTGAATGTATTTCGCGCGCGTGTTGTTGGCTGCGGAGCCCATCACGATGGTGTCCAGGGACCATGTGTCCATCGGTGTAGGTGGCGTGGCGAGAGGCTGGAGTTGGCCAAGTTTCGGCGTGTTGGGGACCTTGACCAGTTGACAGCTGCGGCAGGTCCTCACATGCTCGGCCGTGTCCTTTAGGACGGATGGCCACCAATAAAGCTGGCCAATGAGTTGTCGCGCTTTCTCGATTCCAGGATGACCATGCTCTTCATGGAAGTGCTGGAGGACGGAAGAACGAAGGTTCTTCGGCACCACATAGCGGACGACTCCACCTTTGCGGACGGCAATGAGTCCATCGCGGGAAATGGGATGGCGGATGACCTCTTCAGCGAGTTCCGGTTGGTGATCGCGAAGGGTTGCGATGTCCAAAAACATCGCAATCGGGGCTCTGGAGAGAGCATCGGGTGCCTGATTGGCCGTTCCTGGTCGGTGTCGGACTCGGTAATTGTATACCGATAGTCGAACCGACCAGCGATAAAGACGACCAGTTGGGTTTTTGATGCCGAAGAGCCACTGGAGAGCTGAGTGGTCAGTGATGACGTCTACTCCATTTGGACCATGGACGTAAACATGGAAATGCTCCATGGCGTCAACCACCGCGAGGCACTCAATCTCGGAGACGGTGTAGTTGACCTCATGTTGATTGAGGTGACGGCTGTAGTAGGCCAGGACATGGTTGTGGCCATCGCCATCTGGCTGCATCAGGATGGCGCCGATTCCAACTCCCGAGCCATCTGTCTGGAGGATGACGGCGCGCCCTGGATCAAATATGGCCAGAACTGGTTCGGATGTTAGGGCTGTCTTCAGGGATGCGAAAGAGTCTTTTTGGCGCTCTTTCCACTCAAAGGGCGCATCCTTCCTCGTGAGGGCGGTGAGTGGTGAGGCGACTCGGCTGAAGTTCGGGATGAACTGCCGGTAATAGTTGGCCAAGCCATGGAACCGTTGGACCGACTTCACATCGGTTGGCGTCGGAAAGTTAGCCACGGCCTGGATCTTCTTCGGCGATGGTCGATACTTACCATCTGAGATGACAAAACCGAGGTATTCAACTTCGGTTTGGCCAAAGAGGCACTTCTCTTCGCGAAGGCGGAACTGGTGCGCGCGGAGTCTTTCGAAGACTTGCCGAAGAAGCGTTGCGTGAGTGGCCATGTCTTCGGTGGCGATGATGATGTCGTCGAGGTAGGGATCAACTCCGTTACCAAGAAGTTCACCGAGTGCGAGCCGAATTGCTCGCTGGAAAGACATCGGGCTGTTCTTCAGGCCAAAAGGGGTGACCAGCCACTCATAATGGCCATCGGCGGTGATGAACGCCGACATTTGAATGGAGTCTTCGGAGAGAGGGATGTGCCAGAATCCCCACGCGACGTCAATTGTTGAATAGATCCGTCGGTGGTTGAGGCGATCCACGACGTCCTGGATTCGAGGAATCGGCTCGCGCTCCAGGTGAATGATGGCATTTAGCCGGCGGTAGTCAATACAAACCCGCTTCTGGCCATTCTTCTTGTCGGCCAACATCACAGGAAATGACCATGGTGAGGTGGAGTCGCGAATGAGTCCTCGCGTCTTGAGCTCAGCGACTTGTCGACGGATCTCTTCCTGGTCCGACAATGAGTGGCGGTATGGGCGAAGAGCGATCGGGGGGTGGTTGTTGTCGTGGAGACGGATGTGGTGTACCACCGAAGAGACGCGACCAATATCCTTGTCCTCTTTTGCGAAGATGTCGGCGTTTGAGCTAATGAGCTCTTTTAGTTCGGGAGGAGTGGCAGTGAGGCAGAGCTCAACTCCTGTCTTCGATGCCCGGAACACCTGCTTGCTCTTCAGGTTGACCTGTAGGCTGAAGAGGTGTCCGGCATCGAGGCCGAGGAGGAGCTCGTAGGGGAATTTGGGGACGATATGTGCGCGCAAAATGCGCGTCTCCTCTCCAATAGTGAGAGTAAGCGGTGACGTCCCGTCATTCCTAGTCTTGCCATCCACTTGGATGATATCCACGGCTGTGGATGGGTTAGCCGCGAGCTGGAGCCGATTTGCCATTTGTCTGGAGACAATGGTAATTGTGCTACCAGTGTCAATGAGGGCGTGCGTCAACTCTCCATTGACTTTGCAGTCAATTTTGAGGAGTTTTGGGTGAAGAGAGCAGCTGGTCTCAGCAATGAGTGTGGGCTCTTCTTGAGCTGGTTGTGGGTCCCTATGCTGGGATTTTCGGCGGTGGCACTCTCGATGCCAGTGGTAGGCTGTCTCGCCGGCGGTTTGACAGAACCGGCAAGGTGTAGAAGGCTTGTTGCCGTAGCTCTTCAGTTTGGGTCTGTCGGCATCGGCGATGAAGGCAGACGAAGCGTTGGCTGCCTGGTCCTCTGCTTCTCGGGCCGTGGTCTGAGGTTGGCCTCGAGGCGAAGGGCGTTCTTGAGCCATTCCACGTGGGTGCTAGCGGGGCAGCAGGCCAAGTGGTTCCGGTACGCCGAGGGGATGCCGTCGGTGAGCATCGCGAGGGTGGCATCGTCATCCACTTCGGCTAGACGGAGAAGGCGAAGCTTGTCCTCATAGTAATCCGAGACAGTTTCGGACAACTTGAGGTACCGTTTGTTGGCCTCCACGAGCGGGTGTCTGATGGCGATGCCAAACCTGGCCGTCATTAGCTCTCGGGACTGGGCCCACGTGAGCTCTTCCATCTTCGGTGCTATGTCGGACGCGAAGAAGTTGAGGGCGTCGTCGGAGAGGTACCGCATCAAGTCGATGATGCGGTCGCTGTCGTTCCGGCCTTTAGTCTCGACCTCGAAGAGGTTGAGCCAAAGCTCGACCTTGATGGTTGACTTTTGGCCGGAATACTTGGCCAACGTGGCCCTATGGTGACCGCTTGCTGCTGGTTCTGTGGCTTTATCGATGTCCGACGAAGACATGTTGGCCACTGTGTGTCTCCCTGAGCGGAGAAGAATGGCGAAATCTGGGTCTTACCTGGATTTCGACCTGCGGCTTCTGGAACGGCCCCTTCCTCCTGCTCCTCGCTCCGACCTATATGGGCAACGGTAGACGGGGTGAAATATGATTATGCCTCGTCTGAGGGTTACAACTGTGAGTGTGAGTGAGTATCTCTGAATGAGAGGGGATTTAGGGCTTTTATAGGGGATTATCTGATAGGAGTAGTGTCTGAATTTGGATTCAATGAGTAGGGATTAATTGGGGTCAGGTAAACATTTATTGAGAATTGGCCTAAGAATAGTTTGACCACTAGTTTGGCCTCACTCCCCTGACGGAAAGGTTTCGATCCGTGGACGAAACAGGGCAAGTTGGGATGAGTGGGCGATGCTGGTGCCAACAGGGGGTTTTACTGGACTTCCGCTTATCTTCTTCTCGTCATCGGCCGCTGGGACCAGCTCATAGGTCTCTGGTCCGAGTATTCGGACAATTCGGTAGGGTCCTGTGTTTGCTGGCGATGTCTTCTTCTTGGTTGGGTGGTTGTCGGCGAGTCTGCGGATAACTAGATTGTCCATCTCAAAGTTAGATGGGTGGTGAGTGATGTCGTGGGCGACCTTCCTCTTCTGCTTTGTGGCCTCAGATCGGGTGAACGCCATCGCTCTGGCTTCATCCACCGAGGTCACTTTTTGTGGTAAGGGAAGGCCAAAATGAAGGAATTGGGGGTTGAATCCAGTGGCAGAGTGGGGGGTTCTGTTGTAGTTGGCCACAACAGAGTCGAGATGGGTGGACCACTTCTTCTTGGGCTCGTCCAAGAGAGCCAGCCGAATGCCCACCAGAATCGTGTTGTTGGCCTTCTCCACATGGCCATTGGCTTGTGGGTAGTACGGGCTAATGAGCCTGTGCTCCACCTTGTGGTCGGCCATAAAGCGGCCGAAATCTTTGGCCGTGAAGTTGGTCCCCCGATCCGTGATGAGGACGGCGGGTAGGCCAATGATGCGGTCAGGTTGGGTGAGCAAGGTGAGGACAGTGGGTGTGGTGTTTTTGGGGGTGGCGAATGCCCAAAGATAACGGGAGTGGTGGTCAATGAAGACCTGTATGTACTTCGCGCGCGTGTTGTTCGCGGTGGAGCCCATTACAATGGTATCCAAAGACCATGTGTCCATTGGTGTCGGTGGAGTGGCGAGAGGCTGGAGTTGACAAAGTTTCGGCGTGTTGGGTACTTTGACCAGTTGGCAGCTGCGGCAGGTCCTCACGTGTTCGGCTGTGTCCTTCAAGATGGATGGCCACCAGTAAAGCTGGCCAATGAGTTGTCGCGCCTTCTCGATCCCCGGATGACCATGCTCTTCATGGAAGTGCTGGAGGACGGAAGGGCGAAGGGACTTCGGCACAACATAGCGGACGACACCTCCCTTCCGGACGGCAAGAAGTCCATCACGCGAGATGGGACGGCGGATGTCGTCTTCAGCGAGATCTGGTTGGTGGTCGCGTAGAGTTGCGATGTCTAAGAACATCGCTATCGGGGCTCTTGAGAGAGCATCAGGTGCCTGATTGGCTGCTCCTGGTCGGTGTCGGACTCGGTAATTGTATACGGATAGTCGAACCGACCAACGATAAAGGCGGCCAGTCGGGTTCTTAATGCCGAAGAGCCATTGAAGATCCGAGTGGTCAGTAATGACGTCCACTCCATTGGGGCCATGGACGTACACATGGAAGTGCTCCATGGCGTCAACCACCGCGAGGCACTCTATCTCGGAGACGGTGTAGTTGACCTCATGTTGATTGAGGTGGCGGCTGTAATAGGCCAGAACACGATTTCGGCCATCGCCATCTGGTTGCATCAGGATGGCGCCGATTCCAACTCCCGAGCCATCGGTCTGGAGGATGACGGCGCTTCCTGGATCAAATATGGCCAGAACTGGTTCGGAGGTGAGGGCTGTCTTCAGGGATGTGAACGCGTCTTGTTGGCGCTCTTTCCATTCAAAGGGCGCATCCTTCCTTGTGAGGGCGGTCAGTGGTGATGCGACTCGGCTGAAGTTCGGGATGAACTGCCTGTAATAGTTGGCCAAACCATGGAACCGTTGGACCGACTTCACATCGGTTGGCGTCGGGAAGTTTGCCACGGCTTTTGTCTTCTTCGGCGACGGCCGATACTTACCATCTGAGATAACAAAACCGAGGTATTCGACTTCGGTTTGCCCAAAGAGGCACTTCTCCTCTCGGAGGCGGAACTGATGCGCGCGGAGCCTATCGAAGACTTGTCGAAGAAGCGTTGCGTGAGTGGCCATATCTTCGGTGGCGATGACGATGTCGTCGAGGTATGGATCAACTCCGTTACCAAGGAGATCACCAAGTGCGAGCCGAATTGCTCGCTGGAAGGACATCGGGCTGTTCTTGAGGCCAAAAAGGTGTGACCAGCCACTCATAGTGGCCATCGGCGGTGATGAACGCCGACATTTTAATGGAGTCTTCGGAGAGAGGGATGTGCCAGAATCCCCACGCGACGTCAATTGTTGAATAGATCCGTCGGTGGTTGA
>JAQIWF010001498.1:0-11790 GCA_034694965.1 Ceratozetes gracilis | reverse complement strand
TCGATTTTATCCCTGGCTCGAATTTATCCCTCAACATCTTGGTCCCACCTGAAGGATAAAATCGAGCCTCGACTGTAGATAAAAATAATATGGTTTAACCATTTTGGTAAACTGGGACAATCTGTGGATTAATCACATATTCAATTGTAATCTGAAAATTACATAACGATTCAATCATTTGGGAAATTATTGATAACTATTATTTGAAAAGATATTAAATATAAGCAAAGGAGGAATATCTCAACTCTTTTCAATTTTCAAAATCTTATAAAAATCTATTTTAAACTTTAAGTCATTGAAATAAATGAAATCTATTTGAGAAGTTTTAAGACTTATTTATTAAGATTTCAATTTATGTACAATTTTGCTGAATTCACTTTAGTGTTAAGTTTTCATTCACTAAATAACCAAAAGGAGAATACAAATGATTTAAGCAAAAGGCACTCCATTCTGTGCTTATAATTACATATTGCCTCTTCATTGCTGCAAAAATAAATATATAAATTGTCAACCGATTCCTTTCGAACCAATTTTTATTATATTCACATTTATATTGTTTAAAGAGAAGAAAGACATCCAATAGTTTATGCTTTTTTTTCTCTTTCATTCATTTGTGCAGAAATAGTGGTAAAGTTTGAATGATAGCCTATTGATAGGTCTTCACATCCAAAGGTGACCATCTTTTATGGGCGCTTTTATTTTTCGGAACTTTTCTCGAATAAATTTCGTCAGTCTGTGTCCTTCAAAAAAAAGTTGACGTCAATTAGCCACGCAAAACATTCAAGTACTTTCCTCTACAATAACGGATGAGCAAGCTACTCATTGACGGGGGAGGGGGGGTGGGTGTCAGGATAAGAACCCCTTACAGATCTAGTAACTCTCTATGAATAGACATAATGTTGAGCCATTTCAAAATCAGAGGGTTGAGGTGCAAAACTCTCCTAACTCCTCTCCTAACTTCAATATCATAGTGATACGAATTGTCAGTTTGAATAAGTTCTTTGTCATTCTCGGCTATATCATCACTACCCTCTCATTGAGTGTATTTCGGATAATTTGTTGACAAATGGATTTATCAAAAGTTATTGACAACAACTATCGACTCTATAATTTAATTTATGAATTTGTATATCATTCACATTATAAGCCATGTCTTTGGATTGACTCAAATTGAGACAATCTTTGATTATGTTTTAATTGTTTCGAATTTGCCTTCAATTCAATTAATTCCAAAAATTATAAATATAAATATAATTTGGATTAAATTAATTTAAATTAAATTAAATTTGATTTTAATTTGAGCATGAATAAAAGAGTTGTTGTTTGTATTTCTAAAATAAAGTTCATTAATGTTGAGTTTTTCTAAGTTTCCACATATTTTGTTAGAAAATTTTGTCAAATTTTATTATTTCGTTTGAGTAATTGGGAGCCAAAACACAAACTTTTGTGTCATTTGTAAAATCACATAGAATATTTTTCAAATTAACTAAATTAAGTAAGATCTTTCCCTTTGGAATCCAAATTTTGGTTTATTTCAGTGATGCGCAAGGTAGTCTAGCCAAAATACTATCCTAGGATTTTGAAAACCCTAACATTATGCATGCGAACGAGTACTAGGTCTTTCGCTGTATTGCTAAAAATTTGACATTTTATCCAATACTTACAATCGAGAGTCCTTGGTAGAATTTTGAAAAATAAGATTTTTTGAAAGGTATCATGGAACTATTCATGGTTATATATTTTAAATACAATTTCACCTGCTACTGGGTTATTTTTTTAAAATTCTTTATCATCATTATATTAGCAACATCATTCATGTCATTCATATCATACACATTTGATATTGAACATATTAAAAATTAATGGTTTTCAGAAAGAACATTTAATTAAACAAGGTATTTACAAAACTTGTTAAACCACCCAAGCTAAGCAAGCAATGGTTCAAATTGAATTTATTTTCTCTATCATTTAGCAGCTTAATAAATGTTAACATGGTGAAAATGATAAGATATCATAACAAATCAATTTTAACATGTTTCTAAAAGTTAACCAGATAAATAATATGAAACCAAATCCAACATGAACAAGTTCTCACATAACCAGCGTGCTTATCAGGTTTGCAAAATACCATGTTCAATTAACTTGTTTATATTTAGCACTAATGTGAATGATGTTACTAATGATAAAGAATTAAAAAAAAATACCCCGTAGTAGGTGAAATTGCAATTAAAATATATTGCATGATTAGTTTCATGATACCTTCCAAAAAATCATATTTTTTAAAATTCTACCAAGGACCTTCGATTGTTAGACCCCCCCCCCCCCCAAGATCGGTCGACTTTGCACATCACTGATTTATCCTAACAAAAAAACACTACAACTTTGGGTTAGGATTTGTTGGATCTATTTTTGAGGTTTAACTATACAAATAAGTCTGTTTAATGTCATTAAACATCAATTATTTTAATGAACTTATTTAGTAGAAATGACCATGATAATGGTACAATGAATGGGTGATTATTTAATGTGATGGGTAAAACTTTTTAAAATAGTTTTCCCTTAAATCGATTTTAAAGTAAATTAATCGGAAATATATTTTTTGTTGAGTGAAAAACATAAGGAATTTATTGATCCCTTGGAATGAGAATTATATTAAGATTAGAAGACATTAATTTTTTCTTCAAAACTAATGATAAAACGAGAAAATCATAGAATCGGTGTTTGAGGGGAAAAGTAATCGAAATTTAGGCTTTGGATGAGTTGATGAGCAAAACATCTAATGACTGCTCTTTCGTTGTCTAACATTAGTTGTAAAATATTATGAATAGAATTGAATCGTTTTATATTCAGTTTGTATTCTCTGAAGGATAGGCTGTTTTGAAGTGAGGTTAGAGTCTTTCATTACGATTACGTGCACTAAACTCTGCATAAACTCTATTAACATTGCATTTCTCTCATATGAATGTATTTATATTAACTTATATATTATATTAATATTGGAATAACTTTTTCATACAATTATTTGAACAAAAAAAGTGACATTTAATAAATTCAGAGAACGAGAGACAAAGTGATAACAAATGCAAATAGAAATAAATGTAATGAGAAACGAATACAAAAGAATTTGTTGGGTGTGTATGTGTGGTGTGCTGTGTCTGTGCTGTGTGTGGAGCGCATTATTCGTTCCCCTTTTAAGCACAATATTATTACATTACAACATTATATCAATTCTTAATATCTTTTGCATTATATTTATGCTATGCTTTGACGCCCTTTTCACTAACAATAGCTTTGGAACCGTTGAGCAACAAAAATAAATGGACATCATTTGAAAGCAGACACACAAAAGTGCCAAGACGTTATCGATTAAATGAATGCAGGAAATGAATTCTTTGCCATTGGGATGGGGATGAGCTCCCATCCCTCTCCTTCACTCTAACTGCTAGCACTACTGCACCTCTACTCAAATTAATTTCAGACTCAATACACTCAAACCATTATCTCAAACATATAAACTCCGACTATTGATATATGGTTTATATATTGCTATATATATGGTTAGAACAATGCCGTCAGCTATCAAACACCCAACCTATTCATTGCACACATTCAACAGTTCACAACAGTTTCACTTTCCCTCAAAACTGCTATAAGTCACAGGTATTGTAAAACACAAATACCTTTCTCAGATGGAAGGTATGGATGGATGGTCAGGGGTGGATAAGACACTAATCGTTTAATCTTCATACTCTTTAAATTGCTTGGTTAGTTCATAAATAATTGTTTCATAAAATTCTCAGATTGCAAACAATGGAATTTAAAACCATTTAGTAATCATTTATATTCTCATAAATACTCTAATAAAATGTTATTTTGAAGAGCAGTTTTAATTGTACTTGGTCGCTTCAATTTATCTGCTTCTATTGAAGACCCAAAAATCTAGTGAAGCATTGTATATATTGCGTGATGAGCTGAAACCCCCTTAGATGTTGAGCCTCTCTGTTTAGGTTGAATACAATTTACATAATCATTCATTTTTTTGGTGTTATGAAAATATTGGGTACTTTGTTGACCATCCCTGCAATTCATGCAACGATTCAGAGAAATGTAAACTTTATTTCATTGAATATAAAGTGTCGAATGGAAACAATTTTGAATTGAATAAGAGCTCGAATGTCGTACATTATGTCTCCCCCGTCACAGTCGTATTGCAAGAGCTCCGCAATCATTGAGATGACCGATAAAAATATTGTAAAAAAGCAGACCATCTGTCGATTCTTTGGTTCCAATGATTTTCAATGGATATGACTTCTGACAAATGAATATAAAAAATACATCAAAAGCTTGGAGTTTAAGGAAACTCTAAATTTAAGGTCTCCTCTGATTTCAATATCAATGTGCTCTCAGTAATAGTTATTTGTTATGGCGTTCCCATCGTTTATAGATGTTATCAATTGAACTGTAGGAATACACAGTGGAAAGGTTGCAGGTATACTTCCTAACAGTTTTCCAAATTCGATTGAGTGCTCTTAAAATTGTGAGTTTGTCTCAAAGTTTGCTTGGTATGTGAGATGTGCTCAGGGGTTGGGTGTCAAAGCATTTGAAGCACTACTACAATAATTTTTTCATTTGCAGTCATATTGTTTGAGGCCATTGTGTGGGGACGGCAGGTACTGGAGCAGCACTACACCACCATTTTTATGGTAAATGATTGATGATTACCGAAACTCTCATTTTTCTGGCCTTTAATTTATAGCCAAATATTTAGTTGCAAACAAACTATTAACTATTAACTGGTAATCGTTACGCTCATAGTCTCGCTTTCATATCGACATTGAGTCATAGCTTTCTTTGATGTTTGTCTTGAACGGCACTGAAAGGCAGTGCTCTGTTTAGCGCTTACTTACCTGAGCTCAACCTACCTGTAGGCCATTTGAGATTAAATAATATATAACTAATAATTTTTGTGCCATTTTTTCATTGTTATACACTTTTAATGAATTGGTAACGAAAATATGTTGACTTTTTCTAGAATTTTGCCCATTTCCCACATTTCCCACTGGAAAATCTTTTTATAATTATTTTTTAGGAATGTGCATGGTCTTATAGCCTAATAATTAAATATTACTTATTTAATATATATTGGTTTGGACTTGTTTTCGAGTAATAAGTGAAAGTTGATAATTGTGTTACACATTTACAGCTGTGATGGTGAGAGCAAAATGCGTTACCGGCCCTCAAATAGGATTTTCCCTAAACTTTCAATCAAATTGAAATATGATATTCTTGTCATTCATTTATAACCTGCACAGTTGTGCTACAAAGTGAGCCCTCAAACAAAAAAATAAGTTTTGATTGAAAATTAATTAGATTATGACTCAGAAGACAATCATATTTCTATGCAAATGATGGCATTAGTCGGGTATAAGGCAGTGAAGAGTAGGCCAACCATTAGTAAACAAGATTACAATTTGTTGCCAATTCTCTGAGAGAATTGTATGGAACCCGAAGTAATTTATTTGAATGATTTAACACGTATTGCATGCATTGGATGGAGTGCTGTGTCGGTGGAAGACCTCATTGCAAATGTGAACACAAATGCATTTGAATGAAACATAAGTTACATCGACTTTAATGTAATTATTTCTAACTATAATTACTATCAATTAATTAAATGTTTTCTCAACTCATTCATCATTAATTCGGATCAAAGAGTGGAGAGAGTGTTAAGAGTGTTAAGTGGATCATAATATTAATGTATTGCTAGTGAGAACATTGAAACTAATTAAGACCATTTTTGCAATTACATCAATTCCCAACTCCAAACTCCATTCCTATGTTTGAGTGGATGTGCTTTGTTTTGCACTCCAATGTTGTGGTGGTTGTGCAGATGCCACATACTTATATACTTTACCCAATGAGATAAGAAGTTTTTAAAAGTGTGTTTCCCTGTGCTCTGAACGATAAGCACAACACATATCACAAAACAGAAAGAAAGAAAAGATTGCGATATGAGGCATATGGTAATGGCTTTATGCAAAATTTGCCTCTTCTCGGCTCCACGATAAGAGTGCAAAGTGGAAATGGATGTATTATAGCCAACATTACTCCATTACGACTCATCTTTTGCACAACTATCTGATGGATCGCATTCAGCATTTAAAATACTACAATATATGCCTCTATTGTGCCCTAAACTGCAACTTATATTAATAATGGGATAACCATTTGAGTCGACAATTCATAGAATAAGACCATAAAGAATACTCTCCAGAATAGACACAACACTCGCAATACTCTCCACAATAGACAACATTCACATCAAAAACACTATTATTTAACGAAACAATAAATAACACAAAAATCTCATTCAATGAACTTATGTTTGCTTTTCTCAGAATTTTATTTTAATGTTTTATGACTTCACTTAACGGCGAATAAGATTTGAAATATTTTTACTCAGTTTTGCAAAACACTGGATATTCCATATCATAAAATGTGTTTTAAATTGATTAATATATAAGTACTTTGAGACCAAATTCTCCTCGTTTTCATCCCTAATGAATAATTTAATCAATTGAATGACTGTTGGATTGTTATGTTTGGCAACAATAGCAGCTAGGTACAACATCTTAAAATGAGCATTGCTTCAAACAAAAAGCCATTAAGAGACAAATGTAGAGATTACATATATTGGCACCTGGTTCATCCATTGCTTCAAGTCATTACTTTTATTATTTTCTGATTGAACTAGATTAATATTGTCTCAGGTTATCAATAATCTAATTAAAATTTAAATAAAACCAATTAAAATATGTAATTAAAAGAATATAAAACAAAGTTTAAGCTTAATGTAATTGACTAGAACAAATGAAAATTAGTAAAATTAGGAAAATGGCAAAGAAGCTCTTGCATAAATGGAGTAAAGTAGACCACCTTGCACATACGATTATAAAATAAGTGTAACTCAGAATCTGAAAGAGAATGGAAATCGATTGGAAAGAAATGATAAATAATATAACAATCTATTGATGTTGGAGTCACTCGAGTGGAAAGTGATTCTACAAAATCCGAATTTTAAATTTACAATATTTTTGAGTTTCGCTTCACAGCAAATGGCTTTTACTTGTTATGCCTAATGCTCTTTCACTGTTATCATGTAAATTGTGTGCGTCCTTTGCATTTCAAAAATATATTCACTCATAATCTTATAATTTATACGATAAGCACTTCTATTCTTTGTTGAAAAATGGCTCAAATTATTGCAGTCTATAAGAAATGACCACAAATTTGGGTCACAAATCAGAGTCACATTTGTTGATAGTTACAAATTTATACATTTAATTAAGTCATAAATTTTAATAATTTTAAACTATTTATATGAGAGTTAAGTTTAAAGAGTTATGTAATTTAAGTCGGGATTAATTACGGGATCATTCGATTTTCATACAATCGATTTCTTGTTAAATTCACTCAAAAAAGTTTGAATGCTAAATTATCAATTATTTTGTAAAAACCTCCAGTTCATTATCCCACTCTCAAATTGGCAGGAGCTGTAAATATCTCATTTATCGCCTTACAAGTAGCAAATTTCAAAAGTTCATGCAATTGACCTTGTTATTATTTTATTTGATTGAGATGTAGCACTCAGGCGGAGAAGATATGTGTCAAATCTAAATAAAGGCCCTTTTTATTTATTTCTATTGAATTGAATTTTTAAAAAGAGATAACTTGAATCCAATCGATACATATTTAGTGTTCGACCCAAGACTTCGCAATTTAATGCAATTTAAATACTGAGTTTGCCTCTCATCAGACTCATATTCTGAACTTGGGCATAATTGCTAATGCACATTGATTTTAACAGAATCCAATAAGGTTCAGGGTTAGGGGTATTTTTAAAAACAATTTTGACAAAACTTGGAGACATCGGGGAAATTCTCAAAAAGTAGCCATTTAAAAATGGCAGCCAAAAATGCATCATTTGGCCTCCAATTAATATAAAATACCCCCTTTTTGGTTTAATTTGATTTAATTGTTTGAATTCAGTTAATAATAGCTGATTTGGGGGAAATGCCAAGTCAAATTTAGATGGTAGAGTGGTTTTTTGTTAGAAATCAAGGGGAAATTTTCAAAATCTATCAGATCATAGGGATTTTGGGCTGATCCCCCTTGTTGCATTTTGGATTTTACCAATTGTAAAGTTGTACCACCTTCATTTGCACCAAAACACCTATATTTCTAAGCCTTCACACATTCTTTTGTATGTTTTTAATTAATAAGTGATACTTTGTTTGACCATGCCAATGTCAATGTCACCAATAATTATTGTCTTTCCTATGGTAGTCGTATTTCCAAATCAGATCAGAGGAGTTATTCCTCAACTGTGGCTTTAAATTGAAGACTGTGATGGTTGTGCTGTTCAATAGAGTTGATATGATTGGCCATAATTGCTGTTAGCCTGGTATTGATAAAAGTAATTAATATATGAATCGATTGTAAAGAAATCTCAAATAAACCGATTAATAAGCTTTTGGCCATAAAAATGAATTATTATTTTTGATGCAATTTTCTATGCAATCATTTATTTTTATTTTAATTAAATTTTATTCATTAAATATTAAAAATGATTTAAATTTAAAAATAAGTTCCAAAGAATTTGATTTCCAAAACGATTTATGTTCGCAATAATGGCAGTCAATGTTAGGCCGATATATAAACTATTTATTTCTATAATAACTTTTAACTTTCAATAAGAAAAGTGTTTGTATTTTAGTGTTGAAGAAATAGAAAGAGAGAGAAACATATAATTAAGGCGGAGATCACAATTAAATAACGTCAAAACTAAATGGATTACTTTGCCTCAGATATACTGTCTATGAACACAAATATTCTCTGTTTTGGGGTAAAAATGAATTAAAACACGGCTTGAATTAAATTATTCTCTTCTATCATATGCTCTCTCTCTCTCTCTCTCTCTCTCTCTCTCTCTCTCTCTCTCTCTTACATTCTTGAAATTTAATGAAATTCAAGTGAATCCTCTGAATCTGATTTAATTAATAAAATTAAGTTTTACAAATTTAAGTAAATGACCTGAACATAGTTGACAAATGCATTGTATGCTTCAAAATACATAAATTTGAATCAATTTGTTTGACTTTATTGTTATTTAATTAAACTAATATATGAGGGGATAATTTATCACAACATTCCTTACAGTGATATTTCTGTTTTCAACCAGCAATTCATTAATAGTTACATTTGTATTAAATGGAAACCCAGCTTTAAATTTCATAAAATATGTACTCAATGTATGACAACCAAACATTTAAAGCACTGAAGATGTATAAGATAATTGGCATCCATTTAATATTAGTCTAAAATAGAGAGAAGTGCCTATTTATCTCAAATTTGATACCATCTTTGAGGAATGTCTCTGATCTTTGGCCAACACAGAAATGTATTCAATTTATATGAAATTAAATGCAAATGTAATCCAATCAGACATAAGGTATGAGCAGATTGTGAGCATCTCTGCAGAGAAATGATGAGAACTTTCTTCGAATTAATCAATTGTTTTCGAGGAATCGTTTTTAGATTTTCATGAAATTATTGTGAAAACAAAATGATAGGACGGGAACGGCGGGAACGACAGTAAGATTTAGTTTTATATGAATTATTAGATATTATAATAAATAAATTGGTTGTCAGTCGTGACGGTTCGGAGGGAACTATCAGTTAAAGCGTTAGTTATGTTCTAAAGAGAGAACAAATTGAAGGCGAATCGGAATGAGGCCAGAGTTGGGGCACTGGCACTAGTGATGGCACTGGCAGTGGTGAAGGGCAAGCATCCAAAAGGTAAAAGTATAAAAGTATTCTCACTTTGAGGTAACATCACATCTGTGAAGGGAATCGTGCGCTTGAGGTGGAGTTATATTACGAGTTTCGGATTACAATTAATATAATTAATGAAACGATGCAATGTGTGTGCAGTGTGTGTGCATTGCACAGGGCGTTGCCTCAGACGATGCCGTTTTCATTTATATCTGTCCTTTGCTTTCCCCCAAACAATTGCTCCCTTTTCTAAAATTATATGTTTTAGTAGAGTTAGATGAGTCGGTCGCACCAATTGAGGTGAACCACACGTCCACCAATCGTGATCTGAGCTCACTATATAGGACCAGACCATCACCACTATCAGCACCATATTTAATAAATTAATTCCATTATTAAACACATTTTAGTCAATAATAGCCATTTGATTGTATACCCGATTGTATCACTCGATTCCTTCAATTCAATGCATTGTCTGTCAAATGATTACTTCATTCCTTCAGTGCATACAAATTAATACTTCAATTGACTGACAAAGTTGTGTTCATTCAATTGAATCTCTCTTTATATGTCTCTCATATACAACTAATTTCACAATTTTATAGCTTTTGTAGGGAAGGAGCAAACAGTTTGGCACCGGAGCCAACATTTTAATTGACAGCTTTTGGTTTAACATATTTTCCATTTGAAAGGACCACAAATCGAAAAGTGAATCTAATTTTCAGAGATATCTTTCAATTCTGTTGAAGAGGAAAAATTAAAAGTCAAAGCAATGGTATTAATAACAAGTTATGAATAAATAGATGCAAACAATACTCTTGAAATGGAATCGAGTGAACAGTTGTTGTATTAAATTAGAAATAACAGCGAAATACAAGTTTATGGTAGTTATCGTGAACTGTCAATCAAACCATTGAAAAGCAATATAAGCGAACATTTGAGTGATTGACTCTTTAACTGAATATCAACACTAAATGAAAGAATTATAGACTGAAGGCTACAATTCGTTTATTTCACGTTCTTTTTCTTTCTTTAGTTCATCAAAACATGAATGACACCAAACAAATCACAACTCAAATTGAAGGCAGGTTTCAAATACACTCAGTCTATCAAATCCTTAGTCGACTCAACTTTTTTTTAATTAAAATTTACTTTTTTTTCGTTTAGTTTCAGTTGTTTCTCAACACTATTATTATTACAGTTCTGACTCTTCTTCAAAACAAGAATTCAATTTATTTTACTTTCATTTCAAAAGGAACTCTGTCTGAGAGGTGGGGGCTGTTATCGACTTACACTAATAATCTTTTAAACATAATCTTGCCAATTTGCAATTGTTTTCAAACTTGAAACTCCAATTGAATATAAATTCCAAATCTAAATGTATTGCAATAGAATGAGTGCTTTGCCTGAGACAACGAAGCATCATGCTCATTATTAAACATGAGTCAATATAATTATAGATTATTAAAAAAGTGTTTAGTTTGTTATATATTTCAAAGTAATGGTCATTAAGTAATACCTGAATATCTACTTTAATAAAAAAAACTTTTGATCAGAGCCTACGACCAAAATGAATACTTTATTCATAATTTAAAGCGATGATCCAAACACTAAATTCTATTGCTAGTTACCACATTTTTATAAAAATTTAATTCGAATGGAAATGTATGTTCTTGGACAAATCATTGGAAAAGATTGGTAAATTTAGTTTTCCTGTAACCTTACTTTCTCCACTCTATTGTGATGATGATATGGGGATTGAATGTCATTATAAGGCTATTAACCCCTTAAAGCATCCCTACATATGCGACATAACTTGAAAGCAATCTGAGGAGCAATTAAGAGATGTGGCGCTTCTCTCAGAGATGTCACACAATTTTGAATATCCATTATTTTATTTTCTCTGGAGAGAGAGAGAGAGAGTCAGAGAGAGAGAGAGAGAGAGAGAGAGAGAGA
>JAQIWF010001497.1:0-11791 GCA_034694965.1 Ceratozetes gracilis | reverse complement strand
TAATTCCCCAGTTGTTGATTCCCCTGCTGTTAGATCTCTCTATTGTTAGGTAATTTTTGATAACCGTCAAACAGCTCTCCATAGACATAATGCTAAAATTATTTCCCAGTTGTTAGATCACCCAGTTGTTTTGTAATTCTTGATCTACCTTGGACATAACAACTGGGGAATTATACTGTACCATTGTGACTTATTCTTGGTTTTCTTGTTACTTTCAATTTGTAAACTTTTGAAAACATAAAAATAACATGCTTATTTCATACTAATAGAAGAATGGATTCAATTATTTTATTAAGTAATTTCACATTAACTCAATTTATCGATAATTCCTTTATTCAAATAATAGTCATTAATATTACATAAAGTTCTTATTGTATATTTGGGTACTTTTCCAGATATGCCTATATTTAAAAAAATAAGCAAGATAATTATCAATTCATTATTCATATAATCATTTGTTATTAAGGAGGTGTTCCTCTACCAGCCTCTTGAATGCTGACGCATACTTCTGATGTAAGTCATGTCCTGCTAATGCAAATCTATGCAGTTTTGCTTGCTTAATATTCTTGCACACATTGACAGGTTGTTCCGATTCAATCAATTGATCCTAAAATCAAAATTTTAAAATTTGATTAAATTGAGATAAACTCTAATTAAAATTTAAGAACAAAATACAAATTTTGTTTTTGAATTGTAATTTGAATGACGACAAACATGTTTATAGTCTAGACTTTGGACAATATACAGTATAATATCCTTGTATAATCAATTATAACTGGTTAGCAAAAGACTGAGTTTTGAGCTCTTACTTAACTAGTTAATTAAGTTATACGACTACTTATCTATTCAATTGCATAAAAAATAATATAAAACTTTGTTGGATTTGAATCAAATATCTATTGTGACTTGTATTGAAAATTGTACAGGTACCTTTGAAGACTAGAGGCTATAATAAAAGTATTGGAAATTCAGTCAAACTCAGAATTCCCTCATAACTAAAATTTGTAAAAAGGGTAGAAAACGTGACATTAATTATAAATTTTATGTCTTTCCATAAGCTTTCTCTTTGAGTTGATTTCTGCCAATTATTGTCATTCCAAACAATTCTCAGATGACTTTCCCACATATATTAAATCACTTTAAGATTGAAGGTTACCCCAAATGAGTGGCACTAAAATTGTGACCAAATTTTTTTTATTGATTTAAATTTTTAAATCTCTTTGTGTGGGGAATACCATAACTTTTTTAATTTTATTCTGTGACACGTTTTTAAACTAATGAGCATGATTGCAAACTAGGTTTAAGATGTTTATCGACCTTGTTATAATTTACCGGATGGAAAAATTTTTTACAACAAAAACGAAGTCTGCTCGTACCATCCCCACCCTCCCCATCCAGCACCCTCGCAGAGTCAAAATTATATATATGTGGAACAAAAATGTAAAAGTCGTATATATTTTTCAAAACTGCCAGTAACTAGATTTGTTATTTATACCAAGGATGACCAAGCTCATCAAATTATAAGGTTTACAAAATCTCAAGGGGTATTTCGTTAGTACCTTAATGACTGTCACAATTTTAATACATTTTAAAAATTAAATGGAGTTCTCGTCGTTTAATTGTTTTCATTGAATAGCCATAAAATGTTTTGTTTAATGTGTTTACCCGATCGCCGTGGAGTATAAGGACAGCACATTTAACCAAATTGTACTTGTTCTTATAAATATCTTCCGGATAGTATTGATTGTAATATTCAGCGTATTTTGTGAATCGGGTCCACAGTTTCTGTATTTCTTCTTTAGATTCGTAGCACTTTAAGTAAGAATCGACTCTATCCTGGCTCCAGGTCTCAATTGATCTTGTTGATAACATGAACTTCAAACCTTTTTCTGATGCGTGGGTTGAGATTCCACTCAATACGAGAGACTGGATATGATTTCGATATTTGATTGCCATAAGAAGTGCTACTTTTGCGCCATCAGACCAACCGATGACCGAATACTTATTGAAACCCAAATGCTATACAGAATTCATAATTAGTTTTAAAAGTTTGGATTTGATTTGAACTCATACTTGCATTACACCATCAAAAGAATCTGCATCCTTTTCATAATGGCCATTTCCATAACATCTCATGGGTGGTCTGGATCTGCCCCAACCTGGAGCTTCTACTGCAATGATGGTGAACTTATCAAAGTCAAGAGCATCCTCCCCTTCTATCTGTTGGGAGAAATCCGTTCTACCCGTCCCTATTGTTAATAACAATAGTTATATTTAGTTGGAGTAAGTTAATCTAGATGAAATAAAATTTAGAGAACAAACCAATAGCTCCAGGAATCATTAGAAGTGGGATTGAGCCAGAACCCAATATTTCAAACCAAACTGAATAACCATTTACTACAACAAATGAATTGGTAGATTCTTCACACATTTTATCAAGATAAATTTAATTATTGATTGTTTATTTAAAAACTACTTAACTGTTTAGTATTGGGACTTATATTGACTTCAAAGAGATTTATTAAAATTCATGACATTTAATAAAATTTCAAATTAGTTTTATTGAGATTCAAAGTAGACCAGGGATGAGATGTACTTGAATAACTAGATCTTCATTAATTCCTACCATCATATTAGTTTGATTCAAGATTGTATTCATATGAAAACTAACGGTAATTGTATTGAACTTACAACTCATTAATTATACATGGTAATTTTAAATAAATGATAAATTAAAATTAAAAATAGAAAGGTTATTTGTTTAATGTGATATAAATACATTAATTTTAAGAAAGTTAATCAATATTTTGAAATCAATGCAAATATAAGTTGATTGAAGTTTAGAGAAACAACATATTTGGCACAAACATCTCAATATCGGTAATGAGGATGAGGTCACTCATCAAATAACTCATTGATTCATAATTTCTAATATTTAATTCAATTTAATTTTGTGGCAAAGTTTTAATAAATGCTTTTTCTATTGGTGTTTGAAAAGTGTAGCAAATATTTGAACTATTGTCGGAATTGGTTGGAATGTTATATATTTACACATAGATATACCACTGATCTAATCTTAACAAGGCACAGATTTAGAATTGCCATTGCCCGATGTGGGACAAAAGTATATAACATTTATCCAAATTGTACTTGTTCTCATAGATGTTATTTGGAAAATACTAATTATAATTAGCGGACAAAGTTTTAAAATTTAGTCCAAAGTGTTTGAATTTTATTTGATTCATAACTTCTCAAATATGCTTTGGGTTAATCTTGTTTTGTCTTCAGATTCTTGGTCGTCTCAATAACAAAAAATTAGGGAAATCTCCGACACATATATTTAAAATTATTAGTAATTTATTGACAACACATTTGATATTTAATTTCCATAACACTTTTCAAATGTTGATCTTCAAACTTTTCAAACTACTGATTAAACTTGATTAAAATGTTAAGCGATTGGCATTTAATCATAGAATCAAATTCATACTTTCAAACAATCTTAAGGGGAAATGTATACGACTTTTAACCCAAATTTTAACCCGAATCTTAAACATTCATTTATTTGAGATTTGCTCAGCCTAACATCATCAAGATTAAATTATATATTATTCAAGTAATCATAGAATGCAAATCAAATCTGTAATTAATTAAAATGTTTATTTCTAGTGAGTGTGGGTCTATCATAAATTGAGTGATCAAAGAAAGACCAGGGGCTAAAATCAATAAAAATTTCAAAATTTCGCATAAAACTGGAATTTGTAACAAAGGTAATACTCCACAAAAGATTTTATCATAAAATTAAAATTTTGAGCACTTAATACATTAGTTTAGCAAGAACATGTCAATTGTGTGGATAACTTTCATTACATTAACTTAAAGATGTTTATTGAGAAATAGTAGTTCGTAAACCAAATATGGGAAAATCCGCCTTGTTATATCCCTAAGCTTGAGCTTAATAGGATGGGCAATTCATAAATAAGTTTTATTCTATAATTTTCCAATTGAATTACACAACAACTTGTTTCAATGTATATTATGTCAATTCCGTGGTCAGGGTTAAAATAGCGATTTTTTTCGCCATGCTAACAGTAGTGGATAACATTGAGGTCAAAATAGACTCCATTTATCCTTAAGAACACGTAAATAAGACGTTTTTCGCAAAAAATACTGTTTAATTTTAATTTAATTTAATCTA
This sequence comes from Ceratozetes gracilis, assembly GCA_034694965.1. NCBI lineage: Eukaryota > Metazoa > Arthropoda > Arachnida > Sarcoptiformes > Ceratozetidae > Ceratozetes > Ceratozetes gracilis. The sequence continues at coordinate 7,593 of JAQIWF010001497.1, read as the reverse complement.
GTTAAATTAGCCAAATTACCAACAATGGCAAATTTTATGAAAAAATGTCCACCAGCAGCTAAATCATGTAAGATGTATGACGTTTTTCACGAAGTTAAAAAAATTTCTCCCTTGAGAGCTGAAAACTTCTACAGACCCGGTGCTTGTTCATAAACGTAATGTTAAAATATATAATTCCTCAAGGGCAATTTATCCAAATACTCGGACCTTAGAAGGAGATTTGCAAAATCCCTCCTCCCTATATAGAGCACTGGCAAATATCCTCTCTATGGTAACTCCTGGTCAATTCGATTGATGGCATTTTGTGAGTCAATATTTTCACTCAATTATAAACAGATTAAACTCAATAACTTTTAGTCATTTTTAGTTTTTATTAAAATTAGTAAATTGTTTCATATGTATTAATTTGATTTATATAATATTATCATGGTTTATTATTAAAAGTATGGCAACGTTTTGATTATGAGATCATAATATTAATATTTAGAATTAAGTGTAAATATGAGTCAAATTTTTATATTTAATGATTTAAAATATGTTTTTCGGTTAGTTTTTTGAAGCTCGCGGTGTATTTCTGGTGTAAGTCATGAGCCGCCCCCGGAATGCGATGAAGGGTTGCATTTCTCAACTCTTTGCTCACGTGTTCGGGTTGTGAGATATCTATCATTTGATCCTAAAGTATAAACAAATTCAATTATGAAATTAGGCAAGCTCCTTAAAAGGTAAAGAACTTACCCGATCGCCATGAAATATAAGGACGGGACATTTGACCAAATGATATTTATCCTTGTATATATCTTCGGGGAAGTACTGATTATAATAGCGGACATAATTTTCAAATTTTGTCCAAAGCTTTTGAATTTCCTCAATGGATTTGTAACTTCTCAAATAGGCTTCAATTTTGTCCGCACCCCAGGTCTCCACATTTTTGGTCGTCTCAAAGAACTTTTGGGCCTTTTCTGAGACATATGTCGATATCGCAGTCAATACTAACGACTTCACAACATCTCTATATTTAATTGCCATAAGAAGTGCCACTTTTGCGCCGTCAGACCAACCGATTATAGAATACTTGTTATATCCCAAGTGCTGTAATTTATCTCATTTAAAATAAAGCAACTTGATATAAAGATGATGTGAAATACCTGCATCACCTCATGGAAGCACTCGGCATCGTTCTCATACAAATTAATATTGTATTTCCTTAGTGGTGGTCTTGATCTGCCCCAACCTGGAGCCTCTACCGCTACTAAAGTAAATTCATCAAGATCAAGTGCATCGACTCCTTCTAATTGCTCGTAGAAATCAGTTCTCCCAGTACCTTTATTATAAGAAATAGACAAATCCACTTTAATTGTAACTATTGTCTAAACTTATCAATTAGTGACAGACCAATTCCACCAGAAATTAGAAGCACAGGTGTGGAGCCATTTCCAAAAATTTCAAACCAAACGGGCCAACCATTCACTTCAATAAATGAAGCATTTTTTTCACTTTCAGACATCTTTGGGAACTAATTCTTTCCGTGAAATATAAGAAACTTTTTTTCAATATTTCTATTCGTCTTTCCCTTCAATTAGAAAAAAGATTGGATTTATGCCAATATTATTGCGAAGATATTGCAATGTTATTGCATAGCATTGCATACCTCTTAGTTATACTCATTGGTTACTTAAGCTCCTCCTCCATTACAAGAATATAAAAAGAGTCTTAACTTACGTAAGAGACACACATTCTTACGGTCAGTCTCTTAGAGTGTATTTGTTTTTGTATTAGTTTTACTTAGCTATTGTCTTAATTATAATTTAGTGTATATTCCGTTCTTTTCTATAATAAAATTGTTTCCTTTCCTAAATTGTGTTCACTTTAATTGTTTAAAACTTCTCCGGCGGGAAATCTGGAGATTTCCCGCCAGTGTTGGCAATTCCCCCCGGGAATTGGATTCCCCGCGGAAACTCAACTCCAGGCGCTGAATGCGGAGTTTGGCTCTAAACAACTGACCCTTTGGTTTGAATATCATAAACAAAAGAAACACTATTTCCAGGACAGCTTCAGTCAAACCGTTGCAATATTCTTATTTATCGAAAGCATAGTTTTATTACACTTTTTATAGTATCCATTAGAATATTGAAAATTCAATGATAAATAAATAAACAAATAAAACTTTTAACTTGTTATTTAAGATTACTTCACAAAAATTAAAGATGCAGAATGTAATCAATTTTGTACTAATAAAATTACACCTGAAGACTTTAAATTTTTAAATAAAATATAAACTTTTATATATATACTTATTTACAAGTTGTCTAAATATTATGCCATTTGAGCATGGCAGATGTCTTATACATCAGATCGCTTGTTAAATCGGACACAACTTTTACACTGAAGGGATATTTTGCGAAAACTTGCGAAATGAGTTAAACTCAAAAGACCTCATTCTTTCATTTATTATTAATTAGATGTTCTGCAGGTTTTTTAAAAATTAAAATATAGTTACTTTTGATTAACTCTTAGATAATGCGAAAAAAATTTTAATAAAAATTATAAACGTGAATATAATTCATTAATATTGATAAGACCTTGCTAATCGCAAACTAGCAAATGATCTTCGATTAACTTTTTAGTAATTGTTGGATATCTTTGGTGAAAGTCATGGCCAGCCGTTGGAAAGCGTTCGAGTCTACAGTTCCTAATCTGTTCGGACAAATGTATACATTGGCCGACATCTGATATTTGGTCCTAAAAGAGTTATTTAGTAAATAAATTACTGTCATTTGCATATCAAATACCTTTTCGCCCAATACTACAAGAACTGGACATTTAATGACATGATATTTATCTTTAAACATATCCTCTCCGTAATAGAGTTTTAGATATTCACACGATTTGACGAATTTTCGCCACAAGTCTTGAATTTTTGCGTCCGAATCATAGGCTCTCTTATAGCAATCAATCTTTGGTTGACCCCAAGTCTTCATATCCACAATAGTGTTGAGCCAATTTGTAGCTCGGGCTCGATTACAGACCTCAGCTCCGAATAAAACAATTCCTCGAATTACATCAGGATATTTGACAGACAAGAAGAGTGCACTTTTCGTTCCATCAGACCATGCAATGAGTGAATACCGTTTATAACCCAATTCCTATAAACCAAATATTTAAAAAAAATCAAAACAAAAGTTAAGAATTAATGTCAAAATTAAGTTATGAATTGTGAGTCAATGACAAACCTGCATAAGTTGATAGAAAACATCCGCGTCGTTTTCATATACTTGAGAACCATATTTCCTGGCTGGTGGACATGACCTACCCCACCCAGGAGCTTCCACGGCAATGATGGTAAACCTATTCATGTCAAGTGCGTCGTCATCTTCAAGTTGTGGCAAATAATCGGTTCTTCCCGTGCCTTAAATGACAACAGTTTTGTCAAACTGAGAGATGATAGACTACAGACCGATAGCCCCGGGAACAAGAAGAATAGGATGGGGTCCGGAACCGAATTTCTCAAACCATATTAGACTGCCGTTAATATTAATTGAATGACTCGTTGGTTGGCTTTCACTCATAATTGACTCTTAAATAAATGAAAGATTTGAAATAATTTCAAAGCAATAAATTATTTAAGACTTCGAAATATAGACAAAACCTTTGCTAATAGAAGGCTAACACCAAATAACAAATAAAATGAATTTTCCTGTGAGTTTTGATATATAATACCGAATCAAATCACCTTGACAAGAGATTGAATTGGGAACTGATTGATTGACTCTATTGGCTTATACCAGAAATGCAAATCTTGTGTAAGTTTTGATTGTCCCAATTAATGACTTATTATTATTATAATTGTGATAAATTGAAAGAATTTATTTTCAGATTATTATTATTCTCAGATTAATTATGAATTGCATGATAAATTATTATAATTAGGATTTGAGTAGATCAATTCTTTTGAAAGGGGAGTCCTAGACTTATGCAATCGAAATATAATATTATAACTGGTTTTCCAGACATTCATTGGAATTGGGATTAGTATTGAGCAACAGATTAAGGAAAGTGGTATAAAAGACTGGGTTATTGACTTCTATTCAACATTTCTTTGATCTCTTTTTTTTATTATATATTATAAAAATGTAGAGATTTTGATGGCTGTGAAGAGAAGGAAAAGTTTTCCTTAATATTTGAAAGTATTCCATGACCCGGACAACACAACTTATCGCCAAATTATGGCCAAATATTTGCTATTTTATACTAACTAAGTATTAAATGGATCCCAATTTGTGGTTATGTCTGAATCAATCTGCACTAAACAATTGCTAAATAATTCATAATTTCCTCATTTAAACACTTATTGCAAAGTTATGAATCATAACAACTCAATGTTTTTTTGGTATAACTTTAATGCAAAACAAACATTAAGTCAAGACTTATGTTTAAAACAATTAGAAATTGATATCAGTTTTGATTAGATAAAGCATTCCTTGTATTAATTGAATGTCTCTTTATTTGAGAAGAAAGTCTTCGACCAATTTCTTATAGGCCAAAGAATATCTAATGTGGAGGTCATGGTGTCCATTAGGGAAACGATGTAACTTAGCATGCTTCACATGCTTTAATATATATTCCGGGTGCTCGATCTGACTTATTGGGTCCTAAAGTGATTCATTAATTAATAAAAGTATATTTTGTGATTTGTGTGATACCCGATCGCCGTGAATGATAAGAAGTGGAAATTTAATTCTTTCATATTTCTCTACGTTTAAGTTCTGTGGATAATATGAGTTGAAGTAATCACAGAATCTGAGATGTCTGTCCCACAGCTTCTGTAGTTCTTCTTTATTCTCATAAGTTCGTAGATAACAGTCAATCTTTTCTTGACCCCAACCCTCGATATTACGGGTGGACTTCAGAACTGCCAGTGTTTTTGGGAAGAGATAAACCAGAATTCCATGAAATACCATTCGAATAATAGCTTCTGGATATTTGCAAGCAAGCCACATTCCTACAATAGCACCATCAGACCAGCCCACCACATAAAATCTTTCATAGCCAAGTTTCTTTAATTTAGATGGCCAAATTACAACTTAAATGATCCATGATAAGTAAATCACCTTCATTAACTGATAGAAACATTCGACGTCATTGTCATAAAGCTGACTCCCATAAGGTCTGAGAGGGGGCCGGCTTCTGCCCCAGCCAGGTGCTTCTGGTGCAATGATTGTGAATTTGTCCATGTCAAAAGCATCCTCTCCTTCTAATTGCTCAAGGAAGTCAGTCTTCCCCGTTCCTTTGTTACAAAATTAATTAAATTACTTTCAAGGTAACATTAATGCATACCAAGAGCTCCAGACATAAGAAGCATAGGATTGGGTCCATTGCCATATTTTTCAAACCAAATTGTCCAACCATTGACTTCTTCGGAACAACTCGTCATTTTTGCAACACTTCAGTCATTAATTTCTACTGATTTATGAGAAATTCAAATATTAATTGACAAATAAAAACAAAACATTTGAAAATCTTGTTATTGTCATTCAGTGATGAGGTCACTCCGGCATCATTACAGTGCCTCATATACCATACCTTAGCAATCGTTAGTTAACAGCCAAATGACTTCAAACCAGTCTTTCCTCTTATGATTTAGTTGTGAGTCGAAATGATTTTACTTTTTTTTGTAATTTCTCTTCAATTATATGATTAAAGAGGAAACTAAACAGGAATGAAGTGAAAATTCTCGAATGAAAGTTCAGGCAATAAGTTATGCATAAAGAGAAAATTACCATATTTTCCTTATTTCATTATATCAGTTGAATCATCAAGTTATTTAAAATGGTAAAAATATATAAGTTAAATTGAATGTGAAATTTTATTTTTTAATCATACTTTAAGATTAAAAGCACTCAAATTGATCAGGGAACTTTATTTCAAATTACATCAATACTTTTGATAAGATTGAGTGAACTACATTTTTATTAATTATATTTATAGCTATAATTTTGTTAAATATATGAATTTGATATTTTTTAAATGCAATTACTTTGAGTTTCAGTAAAATCATTAAATAATTAATTTCTAATTAATGTTAAGATTGATAATTATGTGGAGTTCACCAAAAAAGGTCACTAGTATTAAGTCTTGTGCTATCTTTATATCAATTATATCTGTTTGTTAAAAATTGTGCTTGAACTTTCTGCCAAATGTGAACATTTTTTAAATTCTTAATAGTTTTGAGGTGTAAATAATTGTTAATCATTTCTGAGGGTTGTGTTGATCATCGGTAGTGAGAGGCCTCCTTCAAGAAGTTCTCTGTGATTCTTAGGAATTCTGAGGCATACTTCTGGTGACAATTGTGTGTTCCTCTCGCGAACCGATGTAATTGAGAAAAGGGAATCATTTTGTCGGCGTGAAGGGCGTGCTCTATACCACACAATGGGTCCTATCAAACAAATTAGTTTAGAGTTACCCAATAATCAAGAGAATTGATATACTAGATCTCCGTGAAATATTAGGACAGGACATCTAATATTCTGTAGTTCATTAGTCCAGCAGCCTTTGGGGAAAGTATTGAGAATTGCTTTGCAAAAGTCGATGTACTGGTCCCACATTTTCTGGAAGTCTTCCCCATAAAGTTGTTCAAAATTATCTCTTATCTCTTGCGGCCACTTCTTTGTGTTCTGTGTGGCCAGAGTTGGGGCCACAGTCTCTTTCGACACAATCATGAAAACTCCGATCACTTTTGATTAAAATTAATTGAATTTAATTATCAAATATAAAGCATTTATTGTATTTTCATACCGACAACACATTTGATTCTTGTGGGAGCCTTATATCCCATGACCAGGGCAACTTTTGAGCCCTCAGACCAACCAATTATTGAATAACTCTTATAACCTAGTGACTTTTGATCAAAATATAAAATGGAGTGCAAATTAAGAATTAAGATAGTTAACTTACTTCCATTAATTTCAGTGCACAGTAAGCATCATTTAAGTACATAGTGGCACAATATTTTCTCTCGGGAGGTCTGGAACGACCCCATCCAGGTAGTTCTATACAAATTAAGGTGTATTTCTCTTGGTCAAATGCATGCGGCCCTTCTATTTGTGGCAGGAAATCAGTCCTTCCAATGCCTTAAATTAGATATAGTTTAAAAACTTGTGTTAATAGAAACTGAGAATAAATACCAAGACTTCCAGGTATTAAAAGTAAGACTTCAGATCCAGTGCCAAATTTTTCGTAATGTATTGGCCACTCATTTATAATAACTTTTCCCAACTCTCCCGAAGCCATTGCGGGAAAATTTCAGTATTAATCAGTAATTATTAATCAAATGTTTTATTGGAAATAAAATCCCATAAAAACACTTCTACTTTGAGACGAAAACAATTTGGTTAAGACTTCGTTAAAATTTAAACAAAAATAAGAAACAACTGGTTTTCAGAAGTTTTTTCCGCATTCGTCTTAACTTTTCATTTGGAAAACACGAACAGAAAGTAAAATCGATTTCAATTAAGTCTCAAATACATGACTGACTCCCAAATGAATGCAACGGATGTCTAAACAGTTTCACTCAAACGAATTTAATTAGATTTAGAC
>JAQIWF010001496.1:0-11795 GCA_034694965.1 Ceratozetes gracilis | reverse complement strand
ATAAAAGAACCTCTCATTAAGAGACAAATTTGTCTTGCACCAATGGTTCTCTTATCTAGAGGTCTAACTGTATATTATTATATAGATTTTGGATGTTTTTGGTCCAATTATCTAAATTTGTAAATAATAATAATAATGTAACTTAAATATGACTCACCCACGATATTTCCCACTAAAATGATCATGATCATGGCATTTGACATCATAATTAAATGGTTTTTTGCAGATACAACAAATATTTGTATTTTCAAAATGTTCATTGTCTTTCTCAGTTAAAGAAATTGGTTTTATTTCATTAAGCTTTATTGCTATTTTTAAATATTGTTCTTTAATATCAAGTAAAAATTTTGTTCCAGCATCGTTACCCTTATATATTTTAAAATCAAGTATATTTTTTTCATTATCAATTAATATAAAACAATAACTACAAACAATATGTTCCTGATATATATGTGTATTATCTGTCATTTTTTCATTTTTAGTTGTGGTAAGACATTCCATATCCGCGTAAATGGTGTATCGAAATGGTTCTTGCTTATATACATTCGTAAAAGTTAAAATATTTTGTCCCTCCCTTGGTAGTATAACTCTCTGAGGTTTTAAAGTTTTACATTTTTCAAAATGGAGATATAGATTAGTCTTTGACTTGAACCCACTTAAACAAAAATAGCAAAAATGGTGTAGATAACTAAATTTATTCCCAACTAAGCGATTAAAATCAAGAATAAGATAAAAATGTTCATGAAACAATAAAATACAAATTGGTTTTTCTAATTTTTTTGATATTCTTATGGGAATGATTTCATATATTTTACTATTTTCAGTAATAGAATACACATTGATACTTAAATTATTATTCTTTTCAATCACATTTACCATTTCTAATGACGATGGAAATTCTATACCCTTAAGATTAAGCTCATTTTCATATCTTATATAATTTGAAATATTTTCTTTATCATGGGTAGCGGGATGCAGGGCGGCTAATATTGACCATAATAAACATTTATTATCGCTAGACTTGATATTCAAAATTGTATTTTTATTTTTTAAAAAATCGGGTAGTTTTTTAAAGCAACCTATGTAATTTGATTTATACAAAGCAATATTCACATCCAATTTAAAGATATATTCAATAACCCACCCACTACCATTATTAATAAAATTTTCAATTTGATTTTCTATTTCTTGAATTTGCACTTGAAGAATTTTATCTAGCTGATCAACATGAGTAAATGGTGAATTAATTGAACAAAAGTAAGCGATTGTATTCAGAGAAGCATCGTTGTTAATTTCTATGACCTTTTCAAATAAAACACTAAAGCAAATCGAAATTTTAACACTCTTATTTAATTCCAATACCCCAATTAGCAATTCATTAATATCATCTTTATAAAATCTAATAAACTCAATTATTTCCTGAATATTTCTTGTGGATTGTATTTGCCACGTTTGTACAAAACCCTCAAAAGCTTTTTTTATTAATTTAAAATTATTCCCTTCTGATAAAACCGGAATTTTGGATTTTTTCTTTCCCGTACCATATTGAGTTGTAAAAGAACATTTGTTAGACAACAAATGTGCATTATAAGAATCGATTGTGTGAAAAAGTAAACGACATTTTAAACATTTTTTGTCAATATTGCTCTTTTTAAATAAATTCCCCCTTTGCTCAATTTTAGTGATTTCCATTTTATTAAATGAGTACTTACGCTTGATGTGGAAAGATTTTTTATGCCTCACCAAATCATCTTGTTTTAAATACGATTTTTGACATTGATCACAATCAAATTTATTGCTGTTATTAGGATGACATTTTAAAGAGTGATTTTTTAAACTTCGTTTATATTTAGTTGAAAATTTACACAAATCACAACTAAACTTATTAACCAAATCCATTGTGTAAACTTCAAATGAATGTATAATTTTCAGGCAAGTATATATATATATTTTTATATTATGTAAAAAATTGACATTGAAAACCGGTAATTAACCAGATTGTGGTAAACTCTCAAGTATTTTAAAACTAAATCCTTGAATAGCAAATATATCCACCGCTTGCCATAGGGGGGGGGGGGAGTGGATACTCTCTGAGGTTTTGAAAACATAATTTCAATTGACAAGCGCTAGGTCTGTCGAGATTTTGTGGTCTTAGGGGACCCCCCCTCCCCATCTTCGAGTTAGATGACCACCTTTGTATATATCTAATAAGATGCTATCAAATTTCGGAAAAATCGTTTAGCTCAATGAAAATTGAATTATTTCTATGTTTGGCAAAAATAAGTTATTTCAAAATTCATTTAACACCCTTCTCTTGCGACATTCAAATTTTTATAGTTTAATTAGGAAGAGGTTGAAATATATTAATTACTTAAAAATTTTAAAACCACGATACATTTACCGTACAAAACTGATAAAGAGCATGAGAATTTTAATATTTATATGTCAAGAGATTACCACCTTATTTAAATCTCCCCGGCCTTTACACTTCACATTTTATACGCATAACAATCATTAATTTAAATGGATTTAACGAAAATAATTTTTTGGTGAACCCCCCTCCTTAAATAGCAACACCTTCCTGCTTCTTACGTACCTCCCGACTTTTATCATTCTCATTAAATAATAGTCAAATATATTTAGTATTACGTATTATTTATGGAACCCGACTAATCGACAGTTCTTATCTACAGTTAGTTAAAAAGAGAATTCAGAATACGATATAAATGTAATTTCATTTCAAGAATTAAACTTTAATAATCATTTATTGTTTAAATTTAACATCGTAAAATTTATATTAATATAATTTTTACTCAAATCACAAAATTTTATTCTTGTAAAAAGAACTCGTCCACCTTTTTTAATCCTTTTTCATATCGTTTAAAGTGCTCCATTTTAAATGTGAGTCGCTTCCACTTTGACTCACATACATTCTTTTGATTATCGATATAAATGCCAACCATTTCAAATTCATTTCTGGACTTGAATATCTGAATTGCAACGCTGTTATCCAGGATAATTGTTTTATCTGGTGGAGTATCATCACCCAATTTTATATCGGGATCAATTAATTTATAATCCCCTAGAATTAATAATATAATTTTAAACATATTATTAAAAATTAATAATAACAATACTTATAATTTTTGGGGAATTCTTTGGCTTCAATTTTGTTTCTGATTCCTTTTCATCTATCGAACTCGGTCCAACCTTTCGCCGGCTAAGATCTTTTACTACACTATCAATTTCAATAAGATCTTCGTCATCTTCCTCACGTTCATTTGCTTTGCGTTTATTTCGCGAAGACATATTTTACAATATAAATGTCTCTCAATTTATTTTGGCTTTTATACATTTTTACAAGGTTAATAAATGCAGTTGTTTCGATTAAAAACAAAATGATTTTAAAAAAGTTTCAATAAAATCAATTTTCTTCAAGGTAATATACTTGTATATATCATCCTTTATGATATCACTATGAAAGTATTTTAAGTGATTTTTAACATATTCTAATTGACAAATTGTAATATCACTTTGGATTTCATAACAAATTTTACAATTATATGGAAAATAAAAAAGATCTGATGTTAAATGTGATATTCGTTGTTTTTCGGTTAAATGGAGAAAATTCCCAATATTTATTTTAGTTTTATTTTCAATGATTTTATCTTTGATGTTGTAATAATAAATATACGCATCACATGAAGGACAGTTTTCAAAAAGTGTTTGACGTTTTGATGGCAATTTGGCAATTTTTCGTTTTAAAAATTTATGAACATTATATACATGTAGTTTATATTTTATAAAATATTCTGTAAAATTGAAATTTTGTTCAAGATTAGAGTAATTTAAATGGCGATATTTTAAATGATTAAAAAAGGATTGGCTATTATTATAGACTTTAATGTCTGTTACTTTAAAAATTGTGTTTAAACAAAATATACATATATAGATAGATTTGGAAGAAAATTCTTCTGGTTTGTATAAAAGAATTTTATCCAAATTATTTGTATATCTTGGATAAAATGAATATTCAATATTATTTTCACCAATAGGCAACATTTGAGCTTTTATATTAAATGAGTTTAATTTGTCAATATCTAGTCTTTTAAAACCATTTAATTTTAGGTTATTAAACATAAAATCATTTTTTTTCATGAATTTAAATAATTGCGTTGGATCCATAGGCTTATAATACTCAAGTTGAATTTCTAGAAACTAGAATATATGTTAGCACATTCAAAATATATTTAACATACCTTTATATTTAACGGATAAGGAAAAATTCGACTTAACATTTTTTCGTCAAATTTTTTTAAATCTTCAAACAATTTAATTTTTATATTCATTTTAGACTGAATATAATCATATTCCATATTAACTTGGAGTTTCTTGTTTTTCATTTGATATAGTGACATTTTTCCTGGAAAATAGAATATAAATTTATTATAATAATAATATAAAATTTTAATTATATTAAGTTATTAATATTTATTAAATATATTTTTAGATTATAAAATGTTTTTGTAAAGATTCTGAACAAAAAAGATTGGAAGGAGGGTAATTTTTCCTGGTTTGCCATGGGGGGGGGTTTTGCCGGAATACCCCCCCCCCGAAGTTTGAGATTTTCCCATATACCCCCTGAGATTTTGAAAATCTTAACATTACGCCTATGGACAAGCACTGAGTCTGTCGAGGTTTTTTTGCCTCGGGGGGGGGGGGGGTATACCCCCCCACAACATCGAGTTGGATGGATAACTCTGAATTTAGCATTAACATTTAATCAGAACTGACCATAGAAGGTAATTCTGGGCAACACCCCCTTCCCCCGTACTTAACTTTAGTTAAGCTCAATAAAGCCTAATTTAGCTAGATAAATAACAATTTAAAGTATATTTAGGAACAAAATAACGTTTTTTGTGGCCAGCATCTTGAATTGGCGTTCATTTTACGCTGCCTAATACCCTTTAAAATTTGAGTAAAGAGTCCGCCTTTTTATTCCCCCCCCCCCCCCATCCCCATCCTTCATCACCCATGTTGAATGATCACTCATGCAATTAATATAGACCTTATCATATCAGTGTTAGCCATAGAAAGGATATGTAAGAATTTATCAAATTTTTAACGAATGATTTTCATTTAATTTCAAAAATTGTGAAAATAAGGTTGAAAAATGAGTAAAATTTTTAACAAAATTTTGGTAAACAGTCAAATTACCCTAGTAATAAATTTTTTGGAAATGATTTAAACAAGTTAAACATTTATTATTTTTTAATAAATTTAAATTAAGTTTAAAATTTGTTCAAATACTTTATGATATTTATGTTTTAATTCTCTAATTTCTTGGTTAACATCAATTATTATTTTATTTTGATTAGAATTTAAAATCCAATCATCATGTTTCAAATGAATATCATTTAAATAATCTAGTTGAATATTTTGTTCTTCAAATCTATTTCTAATTTTTATTCTATTTAAACATATTTCTGGTGAAGCTCTTAAATAAATTAATAAATCAAATTTAAATTTTTCTGAATAATATTCATAATAAGCTTTTAACACAGAATATTCTACGTTTGTTAAGTTGTTAGATTGGTGACAGTGTCTGATAAATACATTAAACGCTGAGAGTATAGATCTTTCAAAAATTCTGATTTTAAAATTGGAATTATCTAAATCTTTCTCAAATAATTGAATGTGCGTTAACATTATATATGATTGAAGTAAAAAAGCATTTGATTTTTGGTTGTTATAATATAATTCTAATAAATTATTGCCATCTAAATTTTGCCACATATTAATTGGTTCGGGATTAAAATTTATCAAATCAGAACTATTTTTATAATTCTTTAAATATTCTAGAAACGTTGATTTTCCAGCTCCAATGGAGGCTTCTAAGCAAATATTGTAAATCTTAACCATCATGTAAGCTACCTATTAAAAATAAATTGACTATCTATTAATTTTAAATAAAAGTTTTATAATAAAATATTAATTTGTCATATATTAAATTATTTTTATATTATATATATTTTTAAGTTAATATATATATATATTAAATAGTCAGAGATTGCCAAAGCCGAGCTCTAATCACCCACAAGAGAGAATCTAAATTATTTTTTACAAAAACTTTCTTTTCTTTTAAACTAAAAAATTTAATGAACCCCCCCCCCCACACACACACACACATCCCGTACGAATCTCGCACCTACTATCTTTGGATTTATTAAAATATTAACTTAAAAAGTGGTAAGCTAATATATTATATTTTGCTAGCGGTTTTAATATTCTAAATTTAATCAAATTTTGGTTAAAATGTTTATTAATGCAAAGATTAAGTTATAACTATTATTGTAATAATACAATTTATAAAGTTTTTGTAAATTTAGATATTTAAAAATTAAATTAATTAATTATTTCCCAAAATTTCGACAGACATACATAAATATCGCCAATAGATCTCAAGATCATTTTTTGCTTTCAAAACAATAGTTTGTAATTGCCGTACTTCGGTATTTGTAGCAATTCGACATAATGTTGGGGCCAATTGTCGGCATAATTCATCTAATAGGTTTTTATAGCGAGAAATTCTTTGATGTGTTTTTGCAAATCGTTGATTATAGAGCTCTTCGATATTATTAACTGTATGGGCTTTGTTTGCGGTAAAGATATTGCTGTGAAATTCATCTATCAAAGTCTCAAAATAATTCCATCTTGGATTAACTTTTAATCCATCGGTAAAGTGCCGAATTTCAAATCCCCAATTTTTCATATTATAAATAAGAAATTGCTCATTATAATTGTTTGGGTAATCGTTAGGTAATTGATCACACAATTGTTTAAGCCACTTAAAAATTTCTTTTCTTCGTCTTTCGTCAGCATTCATATTTTAGTACAACACAAACTTTAAATAAAAATATTCATTAAGCAAAGATTTAAAATATAATTGCTAAATTAAATTTCAGTTAATTACATTTTTAAATTTTTAAAGTATTTATAATCCGAATATATTTGGAATATCATTTAAATATTGTAATTCCATTTAATTTACGTGCATTAACAGTCACTTAAATATCTATTTTTTAGATCCTTTAGATAAATCACGGTCAATTTTGTTTTCAAGTTCTAATATCTCCCGTGTTTTAATTACAAAACGCCTCGCATCATTAAAATTAAAATTATTTGCATTATATATATTATGCTTTTCCAATAAATGTGTTTTCAAAAAATTTAACGATATCATTTCAGTTACCCGATTATCTAAGTTACAAATTAAACACTCATAGGCAAAATAGTTTAAGTGGGTAGACAAATGTAATTCATTTTGATTATTATTTGCTATTACAACATCGATGGGTGTTTTTTTATAAAATTTATCTAGTATATTACAAACAGAACATAATTCGTATTTAGAAAAATCACATGGTAAATTTAAATTAAAACTTGATAAAAATCTCAATAGCCAGCGATATCGTAACATAAACCCTTGTAAATTTAACATTTTACATTTTTCATGAATTGTTTCGTGATCACGAAATGAATTTATTGAGATAAAGGTAAGTTCACATTTTGAACATTTTAATTTTTCTTCAAAATGTAAATTAAAATAATGTTCAATTGTAGCTTGGGTAGAAAATATTATTTTAGGACAAAATATACAGGGATTCTGAGCATTGTCAATTTTTAACAATCCAGAATTAGCTGATATTGTCTGTTCATCAAGGTTGTCAAATACAGGAACTACAGAACTTGTGCCTTGGTTTTGTCCCAGACTTTGGCAATTTTGAGAATAAGAGTAACATTTTCTTTTTTTAGCTTTTTGACTTTGCTCTGATGACATTTCTATATAAATTATATTTACATGCAAATTAATAAATATATTTATATATTATTAAGGTATATATTAAATCAGATATTTATATTCATGTATAATTTTGAATATCAAATATATTAAAATAAAAATTTGAATATCGATATGAATAAATAAATATAATAATTACCGAGAGTGTAAATATATTTCTTCTCACAAAATTTTGTCTTTCGAGGAATAAAAAGGCTTTCAATATAACGAATAAAGTATGGAATGTTAGCGTTGTTGAGATGCAAGGCAAACACTGATGAAATTTTAATATTAAATTCCTTTTATATTTACTTAACTAGTTGTTTAGAGGTCATTTAAAAAGATATGTTAAAATAAAATTACATAACAAATAGGGTGGAAGATTGAAAAGAGATTAGTTGTATTTTTACAACTGAAAACAACTTTATTACCAAAAGATGGTCGGGTGGAGTAGTGAGCGCTTACTAAAAATCTATAATAGACTCATCTCATAAATTTATCTCAATTGGTGTTAAAATATTTGAAGGATAAACACAGATTCGCTTTCCGAGGTTTGACTTTTCAACACCCCCCCCCCTCCTTGAGCATCGCGTAAAATTGTAATACTTTTGTATTAGGAATAAACCGAGACCTCATTTTTCTTTAAAAATCCACTTTTTTATCCTGCCCACCTTTAATTACATATAAATTAAAATATAATCAGTATATTTTTAATATTCTTTATTTAAAAAATATTTTAATACAAATATTTTGTTTATCTCTTTATTGTTTGGGTTAATCGATTAATTAAATCGGAAATTTATATGTTTTCTCAACCAAAGAATCAATTGTTTGAAATGAACCCGCAATTAATTCATTGCATATTTCAATAAAGTTATCCGCGAAAACTTTAGGAAAACTACAGCGATTTTTTGTTATTCGATCTTTTATTTTAATAAGATAACCGGCGATGACATAGCACTTGTCCATTTCCAATGTACAGTATTGTTCTTTAATTATTTTACCAAGAGCCCTTATTCCATTAGTCAACAATTCTACATGCTGAAAATTATTCAATTATATTTAATTATTTAATTAATTTTTTACTTCTCTGGAATAGACTTCCGCCATATCGTTGTTTCGGGTAAAATTTATATAAAACTTTCTATTAAACAGAAATGCTTTGGATAAATTTATAATGGGAAAATATGTTAAACCGTATTCTGTTTAAATAGTGAGAGAATGAAATCTTTGTCAAAATTAAACTCTTATTTTATGTAAAAATATTTTGCTATTTAATTAGAATTCACACTACTAGTACATTAAAATGTTTTTAGCTGTTTAATAGTCTTATACATTTTAACCCGCTTATCATCACCTCGCTTAAGAGCACTTCGGCATATTATCACCCAGTGAAAAATTCCAATTGAACAAAATACATGTTAAAGTTGTTGGTTACAATCACTTCCGTTTATTATCACCGAATTTTTCCGCTCCCGACGAGGTACGTATAAATGGGTTAGAATGCATATATATATATATAACTAGAAAACATAAAATAAACTTGAAGGTTATTGAATAATAATTTATCGCATTTTATTTAAATGTTGTCACTCACTCTACCTGTGCTAAATAAAAATCCTTAATTAATCAAAACTTCAAGGAAATTATTTAAAAAATTACTCTCTTTGCTTTTCTCTCTCTCTCTCTCTCTCTCTCTCTCTCTCTCTTTATTTCTCTTTCTATCTATTTTACAATCAATCGTAAATATTTTATCTTTAATTCTATTATAATCAAGGACATGAATAAGAATTTTTATTTTCGTTTCATTCCTAAGCAAAAATTAAAAATAAAATATTGTTGACCATGGTAGCATAGAGTTTGCTATTTAAAATTGAGTAATTTTATATGAGTTGAGTTTTATTAACTATTAATTGAAACTTGATATATATCTCTAATTGAAGGCGTTGGCATAATCTCACAGCTTAAACCATATTCATTAAGTTATTTTATGTTTAAAAATTATACGTTAAATATATTAGTGTTGGTTTAGACCAAAGATTAAATTTTAAAGGAAAAATCCATGTTTTTCAGTTAAAACCCAAGAAAGCTACCAAGGAGGGGGGAGTGGAAAAATGGGGTTCACCAGTATTGTTAAATTTTTAGGTGGTAAATGTGTAATTTATCTTTGATGTGAGGTTTAAATAATAATAATAAACACCAAAAAATATCAATATTTTATTCAAAAATTATAAAATAACTTTGATATAATTTCAATATTTAATAATGAGTAATATTCAGATAATTATTTGCTACTAAAATTAATTATGAATTAATATCGTTTATTTTATTAGAACTAATAATCATTACATATTGAAAGTATTATACTTTGGATATTTTAAGAAATTTATGAAAGTTTTGGTTAGTCCTAATAAAATAATTATTGTGACGGCCACAATCATATTTTACAACGTAGTTGTAAGGGAAATTGTATTACTGTTTGCGTTATTGTCATGGATAACATTATTGTAGTTATATTTGGCCTTATACCTGATAAGAACAACGCCAAATATAATTATTGCTGTCATTGCGGCGATAAATATTAACCAGATAATGATTGTCTCATTGCCATCATCTGATGTGGTAATTTTAATTGTCTCCAATTTTGTTTGGTTTGTCTCTGCTAGTGTGAAGTTGGAAAAATTAGATTTCATTTGAACTTCGACGGAATCATAAGCATAGGTGTAAAAGTAATCCTGTTAAAATAAATTATTAAGTTATTTAAACGTATTTAAACATTACACACCTCTTCTTTTAGTGGAAATGAAGATCCGAGAACCGATAAAATTGCAATAAATTGAAAAACTTTCATTTTTTATAATTTTTTTAATGAACTGATTTACTCAAAGATAAGGCGTGAAATAAATTTATTAAAAACATATTTCTTCATTCAAAAGATTTTGCCAGGAAATAAATTTAAAAACAAAAATTATTATTAAATAAATTGATCAGATATATATATATATATCTCTTGCATGAACTTATTTATATTTAAAAAATCATATAATAAATAACATAATTGTTAAAATAAACAGGATGAATATTATAGCATATCTCAAAACATTTTATTTATTAAAAAGTTGAGCAAGAAATTTATTATAAAATTAATGTTGGGGGGAGGGGGAGATGGCTCTAGCTTTTGAACAAAATTTACCTTGAATTCAATATTAAACTAATTATTGTTTGTGTACTAAATATTATGCTTTTAGATAATGTACAGTCTATCTCATATTAGCGCGTCTTAACTTAAATGGAATGAGCTCTTTAGTAAAATATCTCTATGATAAATAAGATGCAAAAATGATTACCTTACTTGAGTTGAAATTTAAAGATAATATACTATATTCTTAGTTTATTTGTCTAGATTTACCAGGCATATTATATAAAAGTTCACTTTTTTATCTAGTTCGATGACCTCGATACAAGTAAGAGAGCGGGAGAGTGCACACTCTTAAAACGACTGCTTCTCTGCCTACGATTAAGAACAAGATTAAAAAACAAGATAAAAGCTATAACAAACTTGATTTAAAAAACATCGAGCTCTATTTAACCAGCGAAGAATAAGAAAATTTTTTAATTTAGCTGAGTATTTAGACTAGTTACCCACTTCGAAGATTTGACTCTTGGCATTTTAGAAATTTATCCCACTCAATAAAACTTATTTTATTCATATGATATTTATGTAAATATTATTTACCAAAATAAATACAGTATATGGTAGTTGGAAACTACAAATTAGCTCTTGAATATTATAGCTTACCAAGTAATTAAAGATAACAACAAACAGTATAATATGTGCTAGTTAAAAGTTTGTTGCTATCTTTATCTTCTGAGTAGATAATACACTCTTCATGTATTTGCTCACAAAGAGTGTAATATTCAAAGGTTTAAACTCTAATATAAAGTGATGAGTAGG
>JAQIWF010001495.1:0-11805 GCA_034694965.1 Ceratozetes gracilis | reverse complement strand
TATAAAGTAATTAAAAAACAATTGTTTTATAATTTGTTATTCAATTAAAAACTAGATTTAAATAAATGTAAACAAAAAGTTATTGTTTTCAAAGTTCGCAGATTATTAACAATCGATAATCGATTGGTGTTGTAGTTATTGAAACTTTCAGAAGCGCTACAGAGAAAGTTTCAATACTCGGTAACTTACATGAGAAATCATGGAGAAAGTTACTTATATGTCGCTGGTTCCAATTACTAGTCAACTTCACCTCACCTTTACACTAAATCTGCATATTTTTACATTCAATGTTTTAGTCAATTAATCAAAAAATTTTCATATTTATCATAATTATTGAAAAGAGTATTAATTCACAACATTTTTCAAATGAAAGAAAACTTAGTATTCATTTGTATTTAATTAAAATAATTAATGTTTTGTTAACTAAAGTATTGACTCATTTGTAATCAATTGACGTAAGTTTCGGTCAATTATCGATTGCAGGCAATAACTAATTGAATCAAATATTCACATACAAAGTGACAGAAAATTATTGAAATGAAACCAAGGCATTTTGAGTTCATTAACTAGTTCAATTTGAATGTTCACATAAAAAGAAAAGAGTAGTTATTTTCTTGAGAATCAGAACAATTGATGCCTTCTTTAGATTTATAGATTAGATTATTCTTAGTATTTATGGACATTAAACAAACAATGAATATAAATAACGATTAATTTTTGCCCAAAACCCTATCTATCGATCGGAACAAAACAGGAATTTATTAATTGAGAAATTTGCTCCAAATTAGGCTAAACCTAATCCTTTGAGACAAACAACAAAAGCAATTCTGGTTTTAAAACTGTAAGAAAAGGGAAATATTTTATCAGATTTTTGAACCGCAATATTAATCAATAAGAAAAAAAGTCCACAATTTTTATATGAAATATAAAACTTTTATGACATTAACGCCTAATTACTGATCGTTGAGATAATTAATTATAATTTATGGCTCAGAAGAAGAAGAAAACGGAGAAAAAATTGGTTTTCCATAAAATTAATACAATTTTTAATAATAGGGTATAAATAACTTGCAATTAAGTCAAATGAAATCAAAACTAAAAAGAAGACTTAAGTTTTAGCCCCGAAAGAAATGTTCGCAAAAATTGTCGCCTCGACTCAAAACAAGATAAAAAGCAAGAATTCAAATCTCAATCTTATCTACACTTTTGTTGGGCGACACAAATAATAGGAGAAAAAACAGCATTAAAACCAAAATAAATCAATTTCTTCCCAGAAGAGAATCAAAATCTAATTTTAGCCCAGAATTAAAACTAACTCAAGTCATGAATAAAAATAATGTACTCTTAATCTCATGAATAAAATGCCCGCAAATAATAAGAAGATTTTCGTTTTCAACTCCGGAAAACATTTCCCAAATTAAGACTAAAATATCGATTAATTTAATTCTAATTTATTCCTAAATTAAACGGATATTAATTTGAAATTCAATCAAATGGTAATGAGTTTTGAGAATAAGATATAATATAATAATATTTTAAAATCTATTTCAATGACTTATTTTAAGAATTAAGTGTTCGGGGAATTCATACCTGACGTAAGTATAGTTTGAGGACATTTGCTATAACATTAGGCGGTTGTGAGGACAGGTCCACCAATTCATGTCCCGATTCAAAACTCTGACATAACTTCTCGACTCTAGACTTGACGCCCGACACTCGATATATGCCTTTTATGGTAGAGCCCCGGCTGTCAATCTCTTCGATGCACTTTTGAACAATAAGAGGCACTTCGCTGTTGTCTGACTGTGCGCTGAGAGCCACTCCAAAAGTGGTCATACGTCGAGGAAGTTTCACGTGACCGCACTGTATGGTCAGTGTCTCCAAACACTTCTTATGACTGGCGAGTCCGCACTCTTGACATTCCAGTCCCTGGAAGTAGACATAGGAATCGCATTCACGACATCGGGAGGGAGTCTTTAATTTCCGGAATTTGTGTGTTTCGGCCGCTTTACTCAGCGGTCCATTGGAGGGACAGGCATTGACACCCTTGCGGTTGGCCGGAAAGTAACCGCTATCTGCTGTTCGCCAACCAGTAAAGCGAATGGTAAGAGAAAAATGCATTTTTAGTCAATCGTTGAGAAAGTCTTTCTGAGAAACTAATTGGAAAACAGTTTTGTGTATTACTTCGGTTCGAAAAACTCATTGAAAATCGCTATGAATTATAACAAAGTATTGATAATTGTCTGTCAATTTTCAGTAGTCAGAGCTGTCTGACAGCAATCGCATGACTCTCCTCTGTATTTCACTTTTCAAAATTAATTAATATGTTGTCAGCAGTCGATTCCTAACCTCATGTCAGGCCTCAGTCTAAAAGCTGTGGAATAATTTGATGTCAAACTTTTTGAGCGCTTTTTAGAATTAATACAATTTTTTTGAGGGAAAACTTAGTTTTCTTCTCCTAAAAGAGTTAATTATCTTTTAACCAGAAGTGAGTCATTTATGAGACCCCACTTCCAGACATAAATGATTAGCAATTTTTATGATTCCGTTATATAAAAGCACTAAATATCGCAAATAAATTGTCATTTCGTCGACAGCCATATGACTGACGCGTATTTAAAGCCATAAAATCCAGACATTTGTTATAATATCGTAATAAGTGTTGGATTTGCGAACATTTTATTGTTTTTCATTAAGAATGTCAGCAATACTTAAATCCAATAAATACTTGGATTTCGAGAGGAAAGTGACACGAAATCATAAAAGTGACACAAAAACTAATTCCTGGCTTAAAACTGAGCCATTAATTTGTCGTTTAATTAGGTGTTCAACGAGTACTCTGACGGAAAAAACCACAAAATTTTGTGGACAAAAAATTTAATTTATCTCTTCATATGACTACTGAATATCCTTAAACTTTCTAAGAATTTCAAAAACTTAGGAAAACTAAGGAAAACAAATCTAATCTCAACGCACTCATCAATAATCTTGGGATTGAGGACAGGGTCTAAAAATCTTCGATAAATTATTTTCGATAATACCTTAGAGATTGTGTTTTAATCTATTTTCCAAGAAATGGTAACTTACTGTTGAAATCGTGATCTGTTTCTAACTCATCGCCAGAAGACATTCCTCCTAAACCTCCAGCACTGCCTGTCTGTCCTTTGGATGGAGGGCTGGCCGCTGGAGAGGAAGAGTTGGAATCTGATTCACTGGAGTCGTGGTCTGTAATGTGGGGCTGAAATGTGAACTTTGTTTGATTTGTTTGCGGTTCTGGTAATCGCTTCACAAACTCCATATATGCTGAGCCCGCGTCATATGTCCGCACAGATTCCGATAGTGTTTGCAACTGGACGGGTAGGGGTGCCGACACCACGTGACACAATTGGAAGTAGGAAATAGTGACGGTCTTCATAGTAGTCTCACAGGCGCTCAACAATTCACGTATTTTAACCAAAAGATCTTTTTTGACTTTTTGTAACTGCGCTGCCCTATAGTTGGCCTCTTGAACACAGCTCTTGTAACTTAGCTCAGCCTCACGGGCACGAAGTGACGCTTCCTCTTCTGCTCTACGCTTTTTGTCTATTTTTTCTGCGACCCATTCAGGACCTGATTCGCTGCTTAATAATATCGCGTTAATTATCATGAAATTAACAAGATGACAATTGTAATTAAATACCTTATTCTGAGTCCATTGCGAGCCTTTTCTAACTCTTGCTGTCGGGTCACATATAAAGCGCGGGATTTCCTCAGATTATTGACCGCTTCGTGCATTCGCTTCAGTTCTCGAGTCCACATCTCTTTGATTTGTTTGCGTGTCTTCTCGTGTTCTGTCCGCCGGGCGCTCATCGGTTCAACAAATTTATGGCCTAACAATAGATTACAAGTCGCCAAAGAGGAGTTCCCGTTCTCTATATCCTGATCGATGGCAGTGCAATAAATTGATTGGAACGGAAGGAAGGCCTGAAACACGAAACAACTCATTAAATATTGGTTTTAATTTTTGCTGTTTTACTCAATTACTTCTTCTTTTAATATGGCCTTCATTTGGACGGCATGTTTGATAAGAGTGCGGGCGTGTTCTGACTCTATCTGTGCCCTCTTCTCAATATAGGCGATCAAATCTTTGGCATATTTAGACCAGACCTTTGCCCGGTGTAGCGCCAGATCAATGCCTTCGGGAAGTGCCAGAAACCTGTCGTCGATCTCTGACGGCGACAATGACTCGATCGGTGACGAAGACTCTGCTATCAGATTATCCGTTGACTTAAATGATGGGATTGACAGCAGATCAATGTCTCCCATCAAATACTCAGAAACTCTGCGCAAAACAAAACAAATTATAATGAATGAAAACAAAATCTGTAGACAATTGAAAAAGATTTTTCATTCAATAAATCAATCATTAATTCATCGCTTGATTCAAATGATAGCAAAATAAGCCTTCGGTTTTGAACTATGAAAAAGACTTTCAGATTACTATCGATATTATATTATATTCTTCATTACATTTAATGAAAAAAAAAACAATTAAAAACTCATTTTCCTAATTATTAATAGCATTAATGAAAGATAAGCTAAATGTTACCCATTTTTTCCGAGAGTAAACAAATCTTTTATCCCTTTTTGAATATAATGTATAATTAATTACAATTTCTTTACTCAATATATATCGTTAATGAACTGAATCTAAAGGGAAATCCAATAAAAAGTGAACACAATTTATAGATAAGTCATTATAAATATATTTATATATTAAATAAACGATTGTTTGCCTTTTCCAACAAATCAGTGTTGAAATAATTGAATGTAATTTTTAGTTTTGCTTCAAAAACTCAATTAATGTTTTGTTAGATCGGAATTAAATTAATGGTAATTACTATCGACACCGAACATGGCTTCAGGACTGGTATACGAGTTCTCTAACAATATATAACTAATTTCTTGTGAAATAAATTTTCGTTAAACTCTTTGGACTTTTATTTTGTTTAATCAAATTTAAAAAACAAGAAAACTTCGATTCATTTCTCAGTTCAAGACTATTACCGATTATCTCAAAGAATGTTTCAAATTATTATTGGATGCAAACAATCAAATAATGATGAGACGAATGGACACGAATTTTACATTTAAGTAATTGAACTTCAATTCAATCATTAAATAATTCAATAAATCAATGAAATTATTGCTTTAATTTAAAATATTTTAATATTTTAAAGCCACTGATATACAGGATAGAGAAAGAGCTCAACTCTACCTCAAACCTATAATGAGAATCCAAAACCATCAGCTAATTATTAAAAGCCTACCCTTGGTCAAAAAAATAAAAGTTTACCACAGCTGCCTAACCAGGGTTATTAAACTTTGAACATCCTTGATTCAAAGAAGAAGGATTGATGATTCAAATGATCATTGAGTCAAAAAACTAAATTAGATTACCTAATGATTATAAAACAAGACTGATGAACCTTTTAAGAAACTGGTGGAAGCATGCTCAATCAAATTCAACATCAATTAAGTTTTGCCAAAGAATTCAAATCAAATTCTAAACTTAAATCAAATGAATTGGAGTTTCTGTGATTCAAATGTTGCGATCATTTAATTATTAGAAAAAACTAAAGAAAACTTATTTCCAAATTGACCTAAAATTTAAGGCTTGAGTTTCCTATTGTGACCGCAATTGAGATGAGTTTAAATGCAGACAAGACTTAGTGCCTAATTTTGGGGAACAGTCAAAGCTTAGACACAGGATCTGATCTATTGCCATGTGCTCTACTTACAATTAACCAGGTTGCCATTAGCTAGACACCATCCTTCAGAAGAACTTTCACGAGTAACTTAAATAGAACATTTCGACTATCTTGGCAATATTTCATAAAAGCCATCACATATTCAAACAAATTGCTTCACATTCACTACAAGTGTATAAAATAAGTTCATTCACTGAATTCAATGGTATTTATCGACTGATAGGCTCAGAATAAATTTGATTCAACAGAGAGTTATTCACATAAATCGAGATCTAAGACAAAAAACTGAAACTAAACTCAATTCTACGTAATATTAAAAATCTATTTTCAAACTCATTGTATGAAAAATGTGGAAAATTAAGTATTTAAAGACAAAAAATATAATAAATGGCGAAATAAATTATCATTTAATTTACATCAAATTATACCTATTTTTCGTTGAAAATATCCTCAAATAAAGATTATCTGAATTCTTAACTTTAAACATGATTTCACGTCTAATACCTTAACACAAATTTCATTGAACTTAATATTAATAACAATAATAATAAACTTCTTTATGTAAAACCCAATGAAAGGTTATTTTGAAATATCACTCATTTTATTCATTGAAAAAAATATCAAAAATTGCGACAAAAGCTGTGAATCCATAAAATGAATCAAAAGGTTCTGTTTATCGAGTTGTGAAGAGATAGACATAAATGTTAAAAAACATACAATAAATGACTGGAACCTATTGTGAATAATCTATTCAAACATTGAATTTCGTAGATTAGATAAACGAGATTCCAATTGAAAGAACCACTACTTTATAGCCTTGAATATACAGTGAAATCTCGTTATAAATGAGAAAATATGATGTGATTCAAGAATTGATTGATTGGATTAAAGGAATTTCTATTACATTGATATTCAACACCGCATTCATAAACATCTATTACAAACCAGAGCTTATTATAATGAGATTATCATTGATTCAAACAAACATAGACCATGCTTATTTCAAAATCACTTATTGGCGTACGTTATATAAATCACTCATTGGTTTGCTTCAAGTGTTGATTAAATATTTCTTAGGATTATTTGTGAGTCTATTTCACTTGAATTACAAATGCAATCGTTTTCTTGATATTTAAATTTTCATTGAACTTCATCTCAATGTGGTTTCACAAATATTTGCAAGGATAATTCAACTGATTAGTGGTTAGCCAAGTTTGTTTTAGATTAGATTCGCTTCAATAACAATATCAGTGGATATCTAAAAAACTATCAAATTTTCGCATCATTTGTCACTTTAATCATAGGAGTGGGAGACAGAGGAGAGGGAAAGGGAGAGAGAGATTCTAACAATTATTGTACTTAAAGGGGAAGTATTTAAGGGGAAACCCGTTTAAACAACTCTTGAAGTTCTATAAAACATAAGATATTCAACAAAAGTAGTAAATATTTGAGATATGAAAATATTTTTGTATTCAAGTGTTTGCGTAACAATTCAGTCAATAGTAATCGATCCAATTTTCACTCTTTTTTACATATTTTTGGTGATAAGCTATTAAATATCAATAACAAACTGGAAAACAATTTGCCCTGTTCACTCCCAAGGTTAGTATGTCTAAAGAAAATATTATGTAAACATCAAAAACACTAACGATTAGTGAATTCTTGAATGCATTGATTAGATAAGTATTGAAATTAAAGTGTGAATCGACTCGTTTCTCATCAATGAATGTATGACTGAATGGGAAAACTGACAAAAAAAATATTATACAATATTTTCCTCTTTTCAGCACAGATTAAAGTGCCGTTGCATTGAAACAAAGAAAAGTCAATTAATCAAACTAACAGGTTCCAGACAACTGTTGTAAGTTCAAAGCATGCCATTGAGCAAGTTCATAAATGTCACTAAATTCAATGATACCAAACAAAGCATGTTTTGTCGCTCAGAATAGGTAGACCTCAGACGCGACTAAATTCAGAGAAAATCTATAAATATTTTTTGAGTCGATAGCTATCAATAAGTTCATTGATATTCACCAAAACATTCAATTCAAATATCATTTTTCAAAAGTGAAAACTCAAACACTTTTCTCATCAAAAGTGACTTTTTGTATGAAAAGGTTAACGATTTCTGTGAAAAAGGCATAAATAATAATAAACTCACGAATGAAAGGATAGAAAAATTGTTTTCGAAATGAAATTAAGTAAAAATAAATATTTTTACTGAATTTTCATCAAATTATCTCATTTTCTAAGAATATAAATCTGTTTTGAATTTAGACTTTCAATAAAATAATCATTAATTCATGAAAATCCGAATTTTATTTTCCATAATCTAATCAAAATAATTGTCAACACAACCTCTTAATCATCCAGGGAAGTGCATGGCTAAGTTAATTCAACCTCAGGGTCGATTTGAGGCGCTGGTTCCATTTTTTCGAATTTAATCTAGTTTAAATCTAGGCTTGAATTCTTAGTTTTGCAATAATAGATAAAATAACTTAAGATAACTTAAGAAAATTAACTCTTATCAAGCTCAATTATTTATCATAGAGAAAATTGTCACGTTCACTAATCCAGTCTAATTTGTCTAATATGTTATAATTTAGAGAGTTATCAAGATCAAAAGCATGAAATGCTATTCGATAGCCACTCATTCAAAGCAGTTTCACTCAAATAAAATGAGAATAAATTAAATTAAAAAACGTTTTTCCGTTTTTATCACCGGATTTACTAAATTTACGGACAAATTAATGACTGATCTGTGGATATGACTCAGCGATTGGGCCTTATTCTTATCTAAACTAATCTAGCTCGGAATAAATTATAATTTATAGTCATAAGTAATAAAGAAATTGAAATTCTATCTCATTTTCTTCGAGTAAAATCTAGCAATTAATTAGTTTCCTCTTAATTTGTAATTAATTTCATCAAATATAAAGAGATATCAAATTATATTCCGATGCATTCAACAGAAAAGTGAAGAAGAGTTGAATGTATCGTTGATTTGAGATATAAATGAGATTTAAATTAAAATTTTAAATTAATTTTTCTAATCTCAAGAATAAGTGATTCTGTAGTTTCACTGATAAATTCAATGAATTTTTGTTATCAAAAGATTAATTTAAAGATTTTAATTCAAAATCAAAGCATTCATAAGAGGAGAGAACTTCTCAAACAAACCGATTGATAATATCGGCAAAAGAAGTGAAGAAAAAGTAAAACAAAATAATCTTTGAATTCAATGTATAAATAAGTTCCAAAAAATAAGAACAAGTTTTCGATAAACTCTATTAAATCATTGCATTCAAAGACCTTTGATTTTTCCATCGATATTATTATCATTAAAAATAATTACTTATATTTAAAGCCATTTCCAAACATTTTAAATAATTATTGATTTGAGACAACTATTAAAGCAAATCAAAAGTTCTTGCAATGAATTGCTGGATAAAAATAGAGCGAAATTAAACAGAATCTGGAGATCCAATTTTGATGAATAACTGTACACCAATTGATTTATTTCCCATTTTTAGGATTGGTATTTCATCGAGATAAAGTGTTTTTTATATAATTCGCACGTAAACATGGTAATTACTTATTAATAGGTAATCTATGTTTAGGGCATTCGTGATCTATTAGTCGACACACAGAGTAACGATTGAATTAATTTAAAATTCAATTTCAATTTAGGGTAACATTCATTGAAGCCATAAATCATAATCTTCTGAATTATTAACTAATATGTAATTAAGTGCTTTACAAAAGTGCGAAGCATTTGGTCAATAATCGAGGAAAATGGTTAAAATATGGAGTAATTTTAATTAGATTTTCAACGGCTTATAGTAAATATATTAAATCATTTTTTCAAAACCGTGTTTAAAATAATGACTGTCTTACACCCAATCTCTCTCTCTCTCTCCCTCTCTCTCTCTCTCCCTCTCTCTGATCAGATAGAAAATAGCCAGGTTAGTGCTGAAAGATAACACCCTTGAGATATAGTTTATTTGTAAATATTAATTAAAAATTAACAAAATTATAAAGTAAATTGACTGCACACAATATCAATAATTGATCAAGTCAATAGGTCGCATATTTATCCACTAAAACTAGCCTTGGTATTTCCTTGTTCTAAACTCAATAAATTGATAGCAATTTTTACGCATTAAATGTTTAAAATAATTATATTTTTTATTTAACGTCTAAACGTATCGCTACTAAACGTGTTTTTCTTACGATTTGCTAAACATATTGTGAAACAATAAATCTAACAAATATTTGAACCAATTTTCCCAAATAATTACAATTCAAAACAGAGATAAATATTTTTCTTATGTTATAAATGAAGTCATAATACAATTATTCAAATTGATATCGAAGTAAATTTTATGCCTATTAAACAGCAAAACCATTTTATGACTTTATCTTGTCCTGTCTTATGGTTAACTCAATTAAACATTAAAATAGTTTATTCTGTGCTTTCAATACTAGAAAGTCGGATATAAACTGAATTTTCCAAAGCACTAATCAATGCTACGAAGGGGTGGGTACGGGTGGTTAAGGAAGGGTAGGACACTCTTAATATGATTGTTTCGTTTGAGTTAACTCTGACACTGCATTAAATTATATCCTTAGAAATGAGAAAAAATAATTTTCATAATTTGCTCTTAAGTTGAAAAGTTTAAACCAAATGCCAAACAATTATCACAAAAGTGTTAAACAAATGTTAAATATTAAAACTTTATTCCGTTTTTTATTTTTGGTTCACATTTGTTCTGCCCCTCAAACAAGTGTTTGACTGACGTTTAATGAAACAAATAATGCAAACAAAGGCTAATTTTCATGCGACTAATAAAGACATCTCTAAAAGGCTTTTTAATCCCTGAGCGCACAGCACAGACATAAACCACTTGTATTGGGTAAGCATTAGAGCTAATAAATTGCAGGAATTTTTCTTTTTTTACTCAATCATATGAATGGATTGTCTTTTTTCACAACACATTCATTCAAAATGTTTTGTTTTTATTACAGCAATAAATTCTCAATTCATTGCTATTAATCAGAATTTATTATTGAATTTCAAAAGTCAACGATAGACTGATAGGAGAGACTCAACAGAATAAAGAGTTCCTGAGTTAAGAATAGTTTAAACATTTATTTTATCGCTGGCTTTCTGTCAATAAATCAAATAATCGAGGTTTGAGTGGAAAGACTGTCTTTCAGTCACTTATTATTCTAAACTTTTGAATCTCAAGAAAAAAGTTTTTGTTTTTATAAATTATTTATTTCTCGAGACTTTTGACTTCAGGAGAAACTAAGATATCATTGAAACTATCAACGAATCAGATAAACATCGAAATCACAGTTAAGGCTATCAATGGATTACTTTTATTTAAAACCGCAAACATTCATAATAAAAAGTGGTGTTCCCTCTCCTGTTCTCATATTCATTACTGCCATAAAAATTGGATTATACGACAAAAAGCCTCATATGTCGTGAAAGAGGCTTTGCGCCAGCGGTGGCACAGGTTAACAGTTACGGTCATGATTGAGAAATGGGGCCATACATTGCAACCCAGAGATAATAGGGTTGCCATCATTAATATCATCATCAATGAAGACAGAAGAGAAACAGCACTTGTCGTTCTGCACAGCATATAAATACACAATTCCTACTTTTCCATGAGAAGGGAGTGTCCAATAAATATTATGGTAGAGCTGCCAATAATTTTTATTTATGTTAACCCTCTTTCCAATCGTTGTTTTATGTCTGAAACAAAATCTGGGGAACAGTTCTTCACTTTTATTATATAAGTCTTTTACTGAAAGAAAAGTGTTTTTATTTTCATCCCTTTCCCAGTAGTTTGTGTTTCGCTATTAAAACTCATTTTGCCTTATATTTAGCCCAATATATATAAAGTTTATATAACACATACAAAAATATACAGATTTACAAAAATAGTATCATTAGTTCATATAATCTAAATTATGGATCATTTCGTGAAAACACGCACTTCTCTTACATCTCTCTCTCTCTCTCTCTCTCTCTCTCTCTCTC
>JAQIWF010001494.1:0-11807 GCA_034694965.1 Ceratozetes gracilis | reverse complement strand
GTCATTTTTAAATAAAACAAATTATATTAATCAATTTAATTCTTCTATAATATGGCCAAGTTACAGATCAATCGCACAACGGGAACCTCGTTTTTTCGGACTCCGCGCACTTTCCGGATCGAGTGTATTTCACAACATATATTAAATTACAATATTCTTAATACATTCTTAAAAATATAAATTAGTTTCTTTTTATATCCAAAATGGCTAACAGTTCTAACACTGAAGGAAATATTGTGAAGAATATTGTAATCGATTCCTATCTGAAGACAATTCATAGAAAACTATTGGATAACAAAAAGCCGTCGATTACTGAATGGATTCTCTTTTCACTGTATTTTGTGATAATTATCAGAGAAATTGTTTGCATGAATATCACTGATAAAAGGACAAGACTTTATTTATTTGATTTGACCTTGTTTTTCGGTGGTATAAAACAATATTACCATTCTATGATTATTTTAATTTGTACTTATTACCTCGTACTTTATTATTATTTTCACCTAACAACTAACCCTCGACTAATGCAATGGACAGAATTACTAGAAGTTATAAAGGGTGAAATTGACCCTTCATCTGTTTTTATCAGTAAATATTTATATGACTTTCCTCGTATAAAAAGAATTATTCAAATTATAAATGGAGTTTTAATGTTGGCAATTTTATGTGCAAGTAAGTTTCATTTATTAATTAAATTATAAAATTTAAATATATTTTATTTTTTATAATAATTATTTAGTTTTTGGGGTTTATTTAATTTATATTTTCATCTTGGTAAAGTTGTTTGATATTGAAGCATTTATTATTTCATTACCCTTTCAATTTGTCATGGTAATAGCGGGCCATACAATGGCTTACGATACATATCTTGGAATATCCACGACATTTATCATAGGATATGTGACCAATAAATACATTAATATTGTTAACAGAATAATATTCTATTTATTTGATGAAAGAGTGGTTTTGTTTCAACGGAATCTCAATATTCATATCCATAAAAGTGTTAAGCAATTCAGTGAAGAACACAACGACTTCTGTCACACTATTAATGAATATAATAAATTTTGGAGCAAAATATTAATGTCATGTCTTTTTTCGATGATCCCGATAACTTTAATGGCATTTCACCAAGTTTTATTCGAGAGATTAGATTTAAAGCATAGATTAGTTTTTGCATTTATGGCATTTTGTTGTATAGTATTTATATTTATCATGCAATTTTGTTTTGCATATCTTTCGAAACAAACTCATATAACTTGTAAACTATTGGCTCGACTCCAGTGGAGACTCAATGGATGGCCGTTTCGGTTGAGAATTAAACTAAAATTAATGACTTATTTTGAAAGACTCTCCAGTAAACGAAAAATTGGACTAACAATTGGACCCACTATTGTACTAACATTTCCCGTTTTTTTCCAGGTGAGATTTTAATTATAATTAATTAATTAAGTTTTTTAAAAAGAGCAAATATATCACTAGATAATAATTCGATACATCCGTTACTTCATTCTCACCCATAAGATTGGTATTAAAATGAGGAGTTATGATAATTAAAGAATTTGTCAATAAACATTTAAGATAATAATAAAAAAAATCGGTTTAAGTCGGTTTACACTCCATTTCTACACACTGTTAGTATGACCACATGAAAATGAAAGATTTCTTGAGTTTTAATGATAAAAATCTTGAGAAATCTTGAGGTCATTTATTTGCTACATATATTATCCAGTGTTAAATAATTGTGTAACACACTTCCGGTTACTAGGCACCACCAAAGTAGACCATCGTCTAAAGTTGGCGCACCCAAGTAGAAGTGGCCGAGACTTGCGGTAGTCGAGCGATTATTATAAATGTCTGGTAAGGTGTATACTGTCGCTTAACGCTTTGCCATCCTTCAATCTGGTCCTACGAGAGAAGAGGACATAAGTCGGCGGCCATTTAAGATAACATTAAGGCCTTAAAACTCAATTACATAATACTGTGTCGCTTTCGGCTTGTTAATCGTAGAATAACCATTGAGTCCATTGTCCACGGTAATTGTCAAGATGTACGTCATCTTCTTCCCCTATTAATATAATCCGGTGTCCAGTAATGTCAGGTAGGTGAGATGTATGCTACAATATTAATATAAAAATACGTAATGTATGTGTTTAGAAGCATATATTAAAGACTAATTACAATTTATTCCGAATTGAGAGTGTTCGACTAATTAAAAGATAATTTTAAAATGGTTGATAAAATGATAGAACGGGAAAACTACTTCAATATTACTAAAAATAGAGTAATTTTAATTGAATATAAATTTAATTTGTAATGTTTTCGCAGTTTTAACGTTCAATGTATACAATTAAACAAAATTATTTAAAATCGGGAGCTTATAATGTCAAGCTCAGTGTCTCATCTTGAACCTGGACTGAGACCCTCAATTCGGGAGATTCCAGGTGGGAACTGGAGGTGTGGTCACATTACTACTTAATATAAATTAGCATACCACCTTGATCTTCTTAAAGTGAGTAAATCAAATGTCAGTGTTTGCACGACTAATATTTATTTATGATCGTACATGGTCAATCGCTTCTATTAACTAATCAAGTTTATTAATCATAATAATGTAGTTGTGCAATACAATATTTTACAAGTACATTATTGTTGGCATTCACTTAGAAGCTGTCAATAAGTTACTTGATGATTTCGCAAGAATAAATACAATGAAATGTCTTGTCAACTAAGTTATTACCAAGGTTATTTCCTATTTATCATGGTAAAAGGAAATAACAACGGAATCCTGCTTCCGAGCAATGCATTTCCTAGATTAATACACTTGAGTTGAGAATTTCACAATCGAGCATGATTAAAAATTTATAAAAGCAGTAACAATAAACCTCGTTATTATTTCTTAGAATCAAACAGGGTAGTTTGAATAATTATTGAAGTAAATTATTATGGAAACTATCATATTATCTTCATAATTCTATGGAACATGATTAACTAGAAAGCATGTTTGTTTATTTATCTAGTATTAAAATTTTATTAAAACAGGGCTCGACTGTATTGACTAATGTGTCTCTTATTTAGTAATTGAAACTTTTATTATTTTGCGTAATTAATAGCAAGGTGAATGTATCATGAATAGAAATAAAAGAATATACTTCCCATGCGACTAATTATCTCGCTAAAAGATTACCAAAACATAATTAGATAAACAAACCATTGTGCCATAATTTAATTTGGCATTGCTCAATTCTATTTGTCACCACATAATGCAAGTACTTATAATTCAGTCAATGATTTCATTACTGCTCAGAAGTAGTCCACAAATCAATAGATATGAAAGGATTTCACAATAGTTTTCTTGAAATTAACTAGTGATGAGCAAGGTCGTAGTTGGAAATATGCGGGCACTTTTTGGGAATATCCCGTATCACATCACTAATAACAATTAAGCTTGCATCTTTCAGTAGACTTAAGTTAAATCCTTTCCCCAAAGCTCAGGGGAAATTCCAATTTTACAGTTGACCTGTGAATTGGCCATGACCACCTTGTTTATCCTTGAAGTTATTAATGCACTTTTGTGAGTCTTTTCACATTTTCAGCAGAATTTTTCTAAAATATTTCTTGAAATTCAATCAATTTATGTCTACTTTTTTTCATCATTTTGTTGAACATAAGATTTGGCGAATTCTATGAAAAACAGGAAAATAGTGTTTTTATTACTCCTTTTATTAGAATTTAATGAGAATTTGATAAAATCTCGTCATAAAGAGTTTCAATGTTTAGAAATTTCCTGATGAATATGGCTTTTAATTTCAGATAAAATCAATTTATTTTTAAATCACGTCAATAATAACCAAGGTGGGTTAATTTGGCATGGGGTGGGATAATAGTCAAACTTACTGTATAAATTTAAATTTGTTTAATTAAGATTGATTTTTGGGTATATTTTTAATCTTGCTGATTTTTAAAAATTTTACATTGCTTATGTGAAAATGTACTTTTTGGTTAACCTGAGGAGGGAAAAAAGAATTAATTTTACTTTTGTCAAAGAGCTTGGTCAACCCTATTTAAGACTAGTATTATAATTTTCGCTAAACCAGCCTGTTATCAAGGTTATTAATTATATAAAAGCACCATAAAAGAATTCTGGGAATATCTAAATGAATATGAGAGGGATCAGGTGATACCCCCCACCTCTTAAACCTCACTCTTTTAAAATATGTCAAAATAAACGATAATTTGATTTTCAAATGCGGTTTTCATTTCAATTAATAAATGTTTTGAAGGATTAATACTATTTGTAATAAATTCTGAGATAAAATTTGGTTTGAATTTTGAAACCTTGAGAATTGATTTTATTTTTTTTGTTATTTATTTGCTGTCTTTCAAAATGTGAAAAAATAGTCATATTTTTTTGAGTGAAAAAAATTTAATTAAGTATTTTGATTAAATTAAAACACATGTCATAAGTTGAGCCACGAGTTTATTAAATGTTCAAGGTAATATGTCTAATACTTTAATAGAGGTGTGCACATTAATTGCCCAATTATCGGGGGAATGCGGTAGTTGTTAAATAAATTATTCTAGCTTGATTTTGAATACAAATATTGGCAAAAATGTGGGAAAAAATCTAAACCATGGTTACTTAATTAGATAGTGCTCGATCACCCCTCAGGTATTATATTTTTAATGGCAAATTGCTTTTGAAGGTAAGAGCAAATATATTTTATCATAAATCCCTGCTGAATTCTTTTTCTAAGTGACTTTCGAGAATATCAAGGTTATTTGATAAACAGTTTGTCTAGCTTATTCTGTCTATATGTTATGATAATTGAAGGCAAAGATGGCCAAGGTCGGCGGCTCCAGGGGGGGGGAGAGTAGGAGGGGACTCTTCGAAAAATTTTGGCTCAAAG
Source organism: Ceratozetes gracilis (assembly GCA_034694965.1). Lineage (NCBI taxonomy): Eukaryota > Metazoa > Arthropoda > Arachnida > Sarcoptiformes > Ceratozetidae > Ceratozetes > Ceratozetes gracilis. Next base: position 6,897 of record JAQIWF010001494.1, on the reverse strand, counting down.
ACTAAGGGGGTCCAGGGGGGGGGGGAAGTCTACCAAAACTCATCGGTTTTGTATTACAATTATTTGAGAATTTGGGAAAAAACACTAAAATTTTTTAAAATTTTTCAAAAAAGCCTATTTTTGGGGGGAAAAACGTAATTTTTTGGGGGAAAAAACCCTAATTTAGGAGGAAAAACGTAATTTTTGGGGATAAATTCAAGATTTCGCTTCGCTCGGCAAGAGGGGGGGTATACCTGTAATGCTAAATTCTCAGATTTTCGACAGGGGGGGGGGGAGAATCCAAAATTTTCGGCGCCAGGGGGAAAAAAGGGCTGGACCCCTCCCTTGGCAATCCCTGATTGAAGGCCAAAGTTAATTGGATAAATCTGATGACTTGAGGTAATTTTAATCATTGATGTTTATCCAGTAAAATTTCCCTAAGGAATATCAAGGTCTAAAATTATGCACAGATTTCAAAAGAGTGACTCTATTTTTTAATTTCGAGTTACCTGTCATTGAATTCTTTGAATTATTTTCCTTAAGATTTCGTAAACTAAAAGAATTTTATGACAAAAAGTATAATAAGTTTTAAATATTCTGCAGTAAAGAATTGAAAACATCCAGCAATTTATCAAAAGTCAATGTTTCCATTTTATAAGAATCTCTGTTGAATTTAGTAAAGTGCACTAACCTTGCATAAATATTAATAAATCATACTTTATTTTATCTTTTGTATTCAAATTGAAATATGATCGGAATTATTTTTCTATTTTTAGCTTGTTCTTTAGGCATAAGTGTTTAATATGGAAATAAATCAATAAGTTGATCACGATAAGAATTTATATCAGTGTTTAATGCAGATCAGATTATTAAAATTGTACATTGAGTAGCATGCTCATTAATGTTTTGCATGTATGCACTCATACAAGAGTGATGACCCGGAAAATTACATTATCCCAGATGCACGTTATGACCAGAAATTCATTTATGAAGCTGATGAGCAAGGTCTATTTAATTTAATATTGGTTGATTTACCATAATTGTTTAAAATAGTTATTGATTTTAAAAAAATAGCCAGATATTACCTAATGGGATATTAAATTTTATCATAGAAATCTTGTTAATTTGACTTGACCTACCTTGCACATCACTCATGCAATAAATTATGACCAGATATCCATTTAAACAAAAGTTAATTCATTGCAGGCTATCGATCATAAAGTCTCTCAAAAAAGCTTTTTTATGGAAATATATTCAAAACAAATGTTTTCCTTAAAAAGTTATTGTATTTAAGCAGCAATTTCTCCCGCAATAGGTTCTTGGAATTACTTTAATTGAAAAATTTGATTTATAATCTTGCAATTTATGTTAGAATTTGTTTGATATTACTCCAGTCTAGACATTAATTGCTGACTTAATTGAACATTTGTTTTATTAAATTATATCTTGCGTTAAGTATTGTCATTTTATTCTTGAAAAGTCAAATGTCAAATGTGTTCTGCAAGAATAAGTCGCTTGATTAATTATGTACAAGCTGTTGACCTCTGATCTGAATAATATTTTTATTTTACAGAATTTTATTTAATTCTTTGTTAATTTTAATTGATCTATTAAATTTTGTATGGCAAAGATTTTTAATAGAGGATTTTTATTCATCTTGGTGTAAAGTAACGACATCTAATGTGTAAATTAAATGTGTATTATTTATCAAATTTTTTAGCAAAAAGTTGCAACAATGTTTTTAAAAGTTACTTGGTTACATAATAACAAGAATATTTTTTCATGGAAAAATTACAGAGAACTTCCAATGTTTTATGGAACAGAGGTTTAATTGCACTAGATATTTAAACATTAATTTCATAAAAGACTCTATGAAAAAGCCTTAATTCAGGGTAGAATTATTTTCTAGAATATTTGACATAAGTAGGTTTTAAATTTATATTTGGATTAAGTAAAATACTTTTGGATTTTTACAAATTGACCTTTATTTAGATAAAAATTAAACACAATTGTGATAAATAATTAAACGCTTATAATATAGCTAGAATTACAGATCTGATGAGTTTCATTGGACCCATTCTGTTCACATTCACAAATTAAAAAAAAAATTTGAAAATTTGCCTTCTTCTAATATTTTTCACTTTGCCATACGTTAATTGCTTGATTACGAGGGTGAACGTCAGTTATGTCTCTCTCTATATCTAGCAGAATAAACTGTTTTCGTGCTTTATAATCATCTCCAGTACGTATAAATTTTGAGGTCAAATTTTTAATGTCTGTCCATTGCCAATTAAAATTTTCATTGATATAATCGGAATACATTGAAAAGGTTTGTGATTGTTCATTTTGATGTGAATGTGATGTCCATGTAGAGGTATAACCATCTCAAATCCTGAAGAAATCTCCTTTATATCGATGAGTAATATCTTCCCAGTCATTGTTAGGCCATAGTTCTGAAGGTGATTTCTGTCCAGGATACTGATAATATGAAATCCAAAATGGCATTTTAGCAGTTTTAGCAATATCTATCGAAGATTTTGTTGCTTTTGCAATTGTATTTAGTGAGGTTAATTTAATTTTTAATTTTGTAATTTCCGATTTTTGTTCCTTGATCTTTATTTTCTTTAGTTTGCTTATTTCATTTTTTAAATTAGCTAACTGCTTTGTTTTTTCAGGAATTGTGACTTCTTTCAATTTATTTAAATTGTTCGTTAAACCTGATAAATTGTAGTTTTGAAATTCTATTTGATTTTTTTTGATATGATAAAATTGTTTGCTTTAGCTCATTTACTTTAGCTCGATACTCAACATTATACTGGTCAATTTTTTTAAATTTTTCATAAATCGCATTTTGTAAATGTGAGGCTTTTTGACATATTACAACATTTTTTTCGTCGCATTTCACATTGCTCCATTTTCCAGAATACGCCCTATTCAAAGAAATAATTGTTCATGCTTTATCAGACTCAGTAGTAGGTTTTCCCTTTGCCCAATTAGAATAGTTTATGGCTTTTCCATCATCCCATTCAAATTGTTGCCCTGTCCTCTTTATTCCGATCCAAACATTGTACTTGATGTTCAATGCTTCTATATATTGTTCAACAAACTTTTGTGTAATATTTGTATCGATAAATGCAATGATTCCGCAATTTTGTTTGCATATACTGAAGGAAGAGCTTGATCACCTCTTCAGATTCTAAACTTTAGTATAGAAGTAGTTATTTTAAGACTGACAGACAATTCTACTTGATTGAAGTAGAATTGTCGGTAATGAAAGGAAATGCAAAATTATAAAAACCATCTCGTTGCCTTGATATCTTTTATCTTTTGATTCTCTTTACTTTTTAACTTTACACTTTTATTATTATTTTAATAAAACTACTTTTGATATCACTTTGGTTTACAATTATTGATAATCGGCTGGCGAATAGCTAAGTGGTGGTCGTGTGAAAAGGAGACTAGGACCAAGGGAAAGGTTTGTGTTTAAAGGCCGGTTTGGCCTACTCTATACTTAGATGTAGTGAACCTGTCGCTATCCCTGATCTCAAATGAGCAAGCTGCTCATATCTATATGTGCATGATGCTTAATAGACCTGTGTCACCTTACCATAGCTGCCAAGGGGGTAGCGTTATTCAGCAGGTCATTATGACTAAAATGGGTAGAGCTGTCAGTAAGGGGGTCAGGGGTTTCCCAAAGGGGCAAACAAGCGGCCTAAAGGCTTATTGTGCTACATTTTTGGTGGCAAGGGTGGGATGTAAGAATCTCAAAACAATAATTCAATATAAAATTAGTATTTTTTTTATCATGCTAATTTTCTTAAATTCATTTTATGAAATTAACTAAAATATTTATCATTTATCTTTGAATCGATAATTATTTGGGTTTAAATGCAATTAGAAAATTTGTATTTTGCAATTAGGATGTCCATATATGTTAGATTTGAACTACTATTAAATTATTCAAAATTTATTAATTATTATGAACTTTAAGCCAAAATATAAAATAGTTCAGAAAAATTTTATATTATTGACCTAGATTAAATTTTATTTTGTACAAGACAGAACTTCTTTGTTTCAAGGCTAGTTTTGATAGAATATATTTTATTTAATATTTTATTAAAAATAAATCGATTTTTAAGACAGGATGTTAATGTTAAAACTATTACAATTAACCTTGCAAACAACCATTTTACAGGATATTCATTTCCAGTTTTGCCATTATTTTACTATTGAATTTATTAATTGATTAATTAAATATTTTTCAGAAAATGGAATAACTTCTGAATGGAATCATTGATGTACTGTTTGGTTTTTTTTATCTAGATTAAGTTTAGTTCAAAAATTTTAAGTTTAATCATAATTTAAGAACTTAATTAAGCGAATAAAATTATTATTTTTGTTTGGAAGTTACACAAGTTGAATATCTTGAATGAGGTGGGGGCCGTTTGGCGACTTTAACAAGTCGGAGAGGAGTTCATACTACCTCATAGGCCCTAAGCCCAGAATGTTTGGACTTAATGAAAGTTGAGTAATATAAGTGATTTTTTAGAAATTTGACTTTAGCCGTTAGATTTTTCATGCCAAGGTGCTGACAGGGAAGTTTTAATTGAGTTTATTAGTTTATTTTTAAATTACAGATAGTTCGTTGATTAAATATTAGCAAAGATGACAACGAACCCGATCTGAATATTTCAAAACATAATTCTTTATTTAGTAATATATAGACCATGGTCATATTTGGCTACAAAACACTTTATTTTCTACAAATATTCTACATTATGTTTAAGTTGGCCGCAATAAAATTCAGCCGTATTTATTTTATTGAATGGTCATTTATTACGAAGATGTAATTCTTTAATTATTTCTGACGTAAGTTGGACTTCCACTACATAAAAGGAAATTAATTCCTATTATATATAAAAATTTGTTATTTAAATAGTTTAATTATTTATTGAATATTTTCAGAGAATTTAAATATTTTAAGGCACACTCATTTAGCATGTAAATTGGTTGGATTTGTTTCTAATTTATTTAGAATGAGATTTATCAAATGGCGTGATTGGTAATCACTTTGAACTTCTTGTCGACTTTAGAAAATCTTTTAAAACTGTACATAAGCAATATGCAAAAAACATTATATAAATAAATGCATATATAACCCATAGAATTTGTAAATGGGTGATCATTTGGCGACTTATAGTCGAAGAGTGATTCATATCACTCCTAGATCACGTGTACCAGGGTTGGGACTTCATGGTAATTAGAGATAAATTTAGATTTTAAAATATCAAAGAAGTCATTTACAATTAGTTAAGAAATTTTAATTAAAATTACTATCATTTAGCAATTTTAAAATAGTTAAATTCAGGGATAGCCAAGGAGATAACCTAGCTCAAAATCACTTTAAGTTTATAAAAGGAAATATATCACTCCTAAAATTTAGAAATAGCGTAAAAGTGGACAATTACCTAATGACCAATTCATATGTTTTTAAAGAATGAAAATATAAACCAAATGTTTTCATAGATAATAAGTTTGATATTTTTATTAGAAACTATATAAGTTAAATTTTTTAATAAATGGTTAACCACCAGTAAACTAAATTAACATTGAAACAACACGTAGAAATTTTTATCAAATATGAGAATGTCTATAAGGGTATATCGGTTATAGAAACATGTATAAGATGTTAATAGAAAGTTAATTATAAACAAAACCATTCATTCAGCCAATGTGAAATTAGGGCTATTAAAATTCCCATTGGAGGGATAAGGCAGTGCGCCATTGGGGAATAGCCATTTAAGGACTAAGGCAGTGCGCCCATTGATAATAGCCATTTGCGGGCTGGGGCAGTGCGCCCATTGATAATAGCCATTTGCGGGCTGGGGCAGTGCGTCCATTGATATAAGCCATTTGCGGGCTGGGGCAGTGCGCCCATTAATAATAGCCATTTGCGGGCTAGTGTAGTGCACCCAGTGAGATTAGCCATTTAAGAACTGGGAGAGTGCGCCCATTGAGATTAGAAATTTGGAAGCTGTAGAAGGCAATGTGCCCATGTATATCCAGCAAATGAAATGCTGAAGAGGGTAGTGGGCCCAGGATAATTTAACTAAGGGAAACCTTAGCAGAGTAAATTATAATGATGGACAATTATAATTGGAAAAAATATATATAACATTTATAGACAATATAAAAACATAGACAAAATTTAAAATCACATTTGATTTAATGATACTTTGTGACCTATAATGAACATTAATCTGGCTTAGTAATTTGGAAAATTGTTTTAATTTAATCACAAAATTATGTTAACTATACATTAAATTTACTTAAAAATATGCTGGGTTTAAATATTTCTAGCCAGTGAAATTAAATCTAACAAATTTTTAAACAATATGATTCATAAACTTTAAGATTAAATCTATGTTAAGATATTGAAAAAATTAACTAGTCTATTGTAAAATACAGTAATTGTTTATTATTTTAGCATTACTAAATTAAAAAGTTAAATTATACTATTCAACAAAATTAAGAAATTTACCAATTTGTTATCAAAAACTCGTCAAAGACAAAAGGTTTATTTGACATATGTAAATGTTATATGAGGAATATCAAGATGTTTATCAGAGAATCTCGAAGCATTTCGGCTGAGTAACGATACTCAGCAATCACAGAAAAAGAAATTTAAGCATTCGAATGCCATAATGAACAAATTAAGGATTAATTTGTAATAAACTTCTTTATTGGAATATATTTATCAAAGGATAAATTGTAGTCATTTAAAATATATGATTGCAAGACATTTCAAAAAAAATTATAAATAAATGTCGAACTATTTATATGGTTAAAATGTAAATAACCTGAGCTCAAATATACCATATAAAACCAAGTTACACATTCAAAATGGATTTTGGCCAA
>JAQIWF010001493.1:0-11810 GCA_034694965.1 Ceratozetes gracilis | reverse complement strand
CTCTCTCTCTCTCGCTCTCTCTCTCTCTCTCCCTTTCCCTCCCTCTCCCTCCCTCCCTTCCTCTATTCCCGATTCTTTGATTTCCATTTGATTCGAGTAAAAATATCGACTCTTTATCTTCAAATATCAATTCTTTTGTAATATTTTTGTCATCAGTTTCACCAATTTGTAAAGAGAATGAGTCAAACAATAGTATAGGAGCAGCACTGGGAGAGACAGTTGATTTGGAATGCAATGTGGAGGCATCACCTGCTTCTGTCACATTCGACTGGACAGTCAACCGTTTTCTGCTCCACAATCATATCCAGCATTCAAATCGAGGCCTAACGAGTCGTCTTTCATATAAAGTGCACACAAAAGAGGATTTTGGAACAGTTGAGTGCATGGCTAAGAATATTATTGGTCTACAAAAGCAACCCTGTCTCTTTCACATTGTGGCCGCAGGTCTCCATTCTTATCACTTCTATTCTGTTCTTTATTATCCAAATAATCACTTATAAACTTTTCATCAAATACACCTGCATAAATTATACCATATTCAACTAAAAAGTGCCAAATTCTTGTGGGAATAAATAAATTAAGCTATTCTTTAACATATTTATACTTAAACAATATTAGTTTAAAGGTGAATTTATACAAATTTATGCAAGAGTATTGAATATAGAGAGTAATTCATTCTAATGGTTCTAATGATTGATTATTTAGGGCCACCGGAAACAGTGTCTCGTTGTGTAGTGAATAATAAGACCGATTCTACAATTTTGGTCGAATGTATGGCTGGATATGATGGAGGACTGAACCAGACTTTCTATTTGGATCTCTTTGATGACTCTTCACGCAAGAGATTACTGACTCAGTTGACCAATAAATTCAAACCAATATTCGAAGTACAGGGACTACAGTCAGGCCATAAATTCCATTTAGACATCTATTCGAGTAATATTCGAGGCAAAAGTGTTGCCCAGTCTCTGTCGAGCACAACACTGAGTTTGTCTTCATTAAAGAGTGATGGTCAGTATGACTCTCTATATAAATATAAGTATATAAATGCAAACAAATGAGCAAAACTTCTGATATTTTTTCAAACTTTGCTAAATATTTCCCTAAAGTATTATTTTTCTTTTGCTTCTATTTATGCCAAACAACAGCTAAAGAGGAGTCGCTCTTCGATTTGAGCCCTCTGTTCGGTGTTATCATTGGCTTTTTGACGGCAACCGTTTTGATCACAATTATAATTGTACTCATTTGCAGAATAAATGGTAGGAATAGTGGCACTACAGATGACCAGAAATGCTCCCCAAAACCTGACCAGAATTTTAGGTCAAAGTTTAACAAACACTCGATTAAAGAGAATAATTTACTTGAATTCCAAGACACTAAAAGTCCGGATATTATTCCGCCGGGTATTGAATTCACTGGTAATGTATACAATTCTTTTGCTTCGATCTTTCTTTTCACTAATTTTCAATTCAATGAAAGAGAGTTCCCTTTTCAGTGCTATCCTCTCTTTGGAGGAAAAAAGAGTCAAAACTAATTAACTCAGTTTTGATCGCTTCCAAAGTTTAGTCTTAAAATGTTTGACAATTTTTGCCAAATTATGTGAATCTTCTTCAGTAATGATATAAAGGTTAGAGTTTTTCTTTTGGATCATAATATGCACTTTGAGTGACATTTGAATTAAATTCTAAGACAGGTATTCGCTTTAATTTCTCACTAAATACTATGCATTTATAAATAAAATTTATAATCTCTTCTCATTTAAATTTCGGTTCTTTCAAAAAAATTTATGAATTAAATAACATGAATGTCCAAAATGGCAAACCTTTGGATGGCCTAAAAAAGAGCAAAACCAACATTTTATTTATACAAACATTATTGCAATGAATATTTCAATTTATTGATCAAAATATAGAGTTCGGTCACAGCTCTACCGTTGAATGCCTAACAATGGATTGGAGCGGAATAACAAACAATGGTTTGGTTTCTTATTGCAACGGATCCATACCATCCCTACCATCCATACCTGTTATTAATTACGACAATAAGAAAAACGCTTTCGAATGCAATACAACTTCTAGTCTTAGAAACGATGGAAAACATTGTAATATCGATGTTATAAATAACAGACACGATGTGAGAGATGTAAGACATTTTGACCTTTTATTAGTCCTTTTCATGCATTTCACTAAAAATGCTTAGAATCGAGCGAAATTTATCATGCATGTTTGACATAAAACAAACTTTCATAAATATGCTCAATTATCCAGATAGTCAGTTATCTACTATCAGTTAGGGATAATTAATCATAAACTTCATATTCAGAAAGTTTATCTTTTAATTTTAGTTTTACAAGATTGAAATTAAGTTATGATGAACCGGTGCACTCATTTTGCTTATATCTCTACTTTAAAATGATTGATATGAAGTTAAATCGTTTTATTGTTTGTTTTACAGAAACATTCTTCAGATTATTGTTACAATAGTTTACCACAAAGTAGTGGTGAAGCTCTAGAATCTGTGATAAATTACAGCCTAACCAACAGTCGGAATGTAAGTCATCTCATAATAGTTGACTTGTTTAAGAAAATTTGAGACAAAATCGCAAATAGTTTTCAATATATTCTTTGTCTGTTCATTGATAGGACTCACGTAAGCCTACATTTCGTGCGCTTTCGACTCCAGTATAACATATCAGTGATCTGTAGATCGATATTCCGGTGGAAAATATTTTAAACAAATTTTTGATACAAATTTTGCTCAAAACTACGGCAAAATTCGCCAATTAGTGTGATATCTACTCTCATTCCGAGTTTTTTTTAATTCATCTTTATAAATTATTAATTGTAAAAAATGACAAATTCATTAAATAAAGACTCAAAATCTCTTCAATTAAAGATCCAATTGAATGAAAAGGAATTCTTTTGATTTTAATAATCAAAAAAAGATAATACACTCATTTGATGTCTTTTGATCAATATTACCTTAAACACATTGTAAATTTCCATTTGGATAATCAAGATTATTCATTAATTTTGATCAACAACTTTGAACTATTTATAAATTCTATATTAACTTTGATTCAAAATACTGTTATTTTTGCTCAAATCTTATTCTAACAAAATTTTAAAATAAAAAATCTGATTAATATTTGATTCCTGGATAAGTGCAATGTTGTATTTAGTACTTGAGTTACTTTATTGCTTGTTAACATATCACATTGAAGTGTAGCAATGCATTAATAATGAATAGAATCGATCAAAATGGCAATAAAGGAGTAAATAATTAAAAGGGTGAGTTCGCTAACCATTATTAAAAGTTGATTGACTACACTATTCTTCATTTGAATTATAAAGTAAAAAGATCTAAAATTACATTGCTAATTATATAATTATAAAAGAGGCAATTATTGGTTAGGATGTGCTATGCAATGGGTAAGTCATCTTTTGAAATACTATACTTTTATTGTGTGTCTTATGTTTGAAATTAGGTCAGAGTTAAAGTTGAAATTATATTTATTTCTTTCATAGCGTGGATTCAATTAATTTTGTTTCTCAAGACTGAATCCAACATTTATTAAATGGATGTGAGAGCAAAGTGTGGCAGAGTTTTGTGTGATTTGTTCCGGACATTTGTTTGATTGGAAATATGATTCATGAAATCAATGGTCTCTTAAAAGTGTGTTATATAACACCATTAGAGCGCATGGAATGCATTCGTCGTTTGTTTGCCTTTTCCGTTGTGTCTGAGCAACGAATATCTGTACTGTTATTATGTGTTTTGCCAGTCTTTAGGTATCAATTCATCATTTTCTTAGTGCGACCGTCACTCAGACTCCACTCAATTGTAGTCCAAAAACCCATTTCTGCCCTTTTATTCGACACAAGAATATTCTGTTCACTAATGTCTTATAGTTTTGTATAAGAATTCCTCATTCGTTAGAATCGATAATTTCGACGATAAGACTGAAGCGAACATTAATTTTAGTGAAACTAAAAAATAGTGAATCACTTAAAGAATTTCTAAATAATGAACTTTTTTAGTTTTTGTTTTAACTCACTTATTTAATAACTAGGAAACCACTGTTCAAATGCATACTCTGTGCAAAATCAATGTTTTTACATGAAGAGAGTGAGTGACAAATTGTCTGCTCACCAGTATTCTCATCCAGACTGAGTTAACAATTTTGCCTCTCATATAACATCAATTTTAAATCATTATTTCTTTGTCACCAAATAGATTGGAGATAATCATCAATTCAATACTGATTTGCACTGGTGTTTGCCTGAGTCTTAGATTATGAAAAATGAGTTCAAAGGCAACTTAATTCCAAATAGTATACAACAAAACAGTTTTATAATTCAATTGATTTTTTGTTGCCATTCATTAAATTAAATGATTCGTGAAAATGACTTTTTCACTATAGTTCAGCACTTTTGTGATTTTAAAGTTAAACCACACTTTCCCTCAATAAGAGTGTCATTTGTGTGAATATCTTATTTTATTTGCATTTGTTATCACATTAGTTGAATTGAATGCATAATAATATAATGATATGATTGCCTCCAAATTCCTCGTTTTGCTAATTAATATCATTTTGTGTTTAAAAATCAATTGTAAACCAAACATATTATTCATAATAATCGATGACTTGCGCCCAACCCTTTCCTGTTATGGGGATCGGATTGCTATCAGTCCAAACATCGATCAAATAGCAAACAATGGATTCGTTTTCTCAAATGCCTTTGCCCAGGTACATCTAATAGTCTATTAATTGTTATTTACCCAATGGTTGGCCCCTATTGACAGAGATATTTGCAAATCAATTATTTTAGCAATCATTGTGTGCCCCGAGTCGCACATCCCTATTGACTTCGAGAAGACCCGATTCTCTTCATTTATATGACGCCCATTCCTATTGGCGTGAGGGTGTAGGCAACTTCACTTCATTACCCCAATATTTCAAACAATTTGGTTATTACACTCAAAGCGTGGGAAAAATATTTCATCCAGGAATGCTCTCTACAAAAATATGCTGAACAGCATTTCAATTTGTGTTATTCCACAGGAATTGTATCAAATCATAGCGACGATTACCCCATCAGTTGGTCTGCGCCTGCATTTCATGGTTCGACTGAGAAATACAAGTTCTCTCCCGTCTGTCCATCAAATGACGGAAAGCTATACAAAAACATTGTCTGTCCGGTAGATGTGAACCAACAACCGGAACATACTTTACCCGATATTCAGTCGACACAATTTGCAATTGATTTTATTCGAAAGTATAATACTAGTGAAGGAAAGCCATTCTTTTTAGCACTGGGTTATCATAAGCCTCACATTCCATTAAAGTGTCCCAAACAGTATTTAGATTTATATCCATTGTCTGCAATCAATTTGGCTGACAATCCATTCGTACCCAACTTTTTTCCCGAAGTCGCGTGGAATCCATGGACAGACTTAAGGGCCAGACATGACATCAAACAATTGAATCTAACATTTCCTTTCGGTCTTATTCCGGACTACTTTCAAGTTTAGTATTACTGCAATTAGAAATAGCCAAGAGCACTTACATTTATCAAATATTCAGATCCATAAAATGACCCCTCTGGTTTATTCTGATTGATCACCTAAATTAGAATTCCGATTTACCTGAGATAACTAAAGTCAACTTGGTATTTTCTATACTTGGCTATATTTGATTGCCTTTTATTTTTATTGTGGTCATCTAGAACATTTATTAATTGCTTGTCAACTTTACAACAGAAATATATTCGTCAATCATATTATGCTTGTGTTTCATATACCGACGATTTGATCGGACAGGTCTTACTAGAGATCAATAAGAAAGGCTTAAACACCAATACTATTATATCGGTAATAGGGGATCATGGTAAGTGATCTTGCATTCTTTTTAAGCATGATGACATCAATCAATAGTTTCAATATAAAGATAATTCAAAATTGTTGAACCAAATTAAGGCAGAGTTTATAAATCATATTCAGAATTCTTATGACAACTTTGAAAAGAAGTACAAAATCTGTTCCCAAATTTGCAATCATTTGTAATAATATTTTCTGAACTTCTCTTCAATAAAGTCAAGAAAAATAGTCTGACGTTATGTTAAGCGAAACAAAAATTAATGAATGAAAATATATGAGACTTAAAATGACATAAATCTTAAGCGAATAAACTGTCAGAAAGAGTTCACAATTTGTATCGAATCTCAAATTATTTCATTCTTCCAACGAATGCAAAACAAAACTATAATTAATTTGCAAAATAATTATTCTCTTTTAGTAACTGATTATTAATTTGAATTTCTTTACTCTATTGTCGATATTAAGACAAAGCCAGAAATTTTCACTCAATTAATCACTAAAATATTGACATCTCTCTAATCATTAATCATTTTATCAGAAAAGATGTCTACAAATATTCCTCAAATCTATAGCCCAAAGAATGACAAGAATTAAGAAACAATTGATAGAAATCCATGAGGATTCATTGAAAGAATGATCTAGCTCTTTCTAATTGAGTTAACATTTAGGTTGGTCTATGGGAGAACATAACGAATGGTCCAAATATAGTAACTTTGATGTCGCTCTCAGAACACCATTTATTATATCTCTTCCAAAGAGTGACACAATTTTCGATTATATCAATCCGTTCTCTAAGTCTCAACAGAAGCAACATTTGAAAAGGAAAGGACAGAATAAAGTTATAAGAGACCTGGTTGAATTGGTCGATATATTTCCTACTTTAACTCAATTGGCTCATCTACCAGTCCCTTCCATTTGTGAAGTGAACAAGACGGAATTAACCTGCACAGAAGGAGTATCACTCAAACCTTTAATTTCTAATCAAATGAAAGCTATTGGGAAGTCATTCGTCTTTAGTCAATACCCCCGACCAAGTGTTACCCCTCAAGAGAACAGTGATCAGCCATCCCTTAAAGATATACAAATAATGGGATATTCCATGAAAGGCAATAATATGCGATACACCGAATGGATTGGTTTCGATCCCAAGACCTTAAAGAAGAAGTGGTCACAAGTGTTCGGTCGGGAACTCTATTTTGATTCCCAACAGAACTTTAATTTTGCCCAAAACCCACGCTATAAAAAAATGATTCAATATTTATCCAAGATTTTGAGAAAAGGGTGGAGGAGTCAGTTGCCTAATAATACACTGTACAATTTCAATAATAATTATTGTCTATAAAAATAAATAAAAGTTATTCTGGTCAACTTAATTTGTATGGTCCACTTGATGAATAATAGGGCGGTATACAAAGTTGTTTTTCAATTTTAACAAGGTTATCCTGGGCACTTTTGAATCAAATTTTGATATGTTTTAGTTTTTCTTATGGCAGGATGTTATATAGCAAATATTTCAAATTCATCTTGCCACATATTTATAATGATTGTTAACTTTATTTCGAAAATGATTTTTCTCGTAAAATTGAGGTTAAAATATTGTATTTTTTGATACCTTTTAATCGCCCTGGTAAAACTATAATTTTTTTAAAGAAATAAACTAATTTCTCATATCTCAGTTACTTTGGTTTTCTAAAAGAATTTTAAAAATTCTCATTGTGGTGTCTGAATAATTGCTAGATAAAGTTAACTACTTATTATAAAAAAGTGATATATATATTTATAATTTTTTTAATTTATTATATTTTTCAATAATCACTAATTTGTTTAACAAGGTTATCCTTGGAATTTGAAATTGAAAAACAATTGAAAGTTACTGCACAAGTATATCAAGTATAAATAATGTCTGTATATAACAGACACATAATATATGTTTAGCCCATTGAGACAAAGATGACTCCATTTATCGATTTGTAAACAAACGCTTCATTTGTTGAAATCAATTGATTTGAAACCAAAATATATTAAATCCCAAATCGTGTCATAAATTGTTTTTATTGGTTTTGATTGCACTTCAATCGTATGAATACAAAACTAAATCATTTGTAGTATTTGTCAACTCTTTGGCCAACATTTCATATGTCTGTCAGGTATTGATCACTCATTTAATAGCAATTAAAGCAATTGGTTCTTGTCTTAAGTGCTCTCATATGCAAAGGTGTTATTGAAATGAATTATATGTTGAGCTTGGACATAGGGACAGAATGCACCAATCATAATAAGAGTACATAAGACAAGAACCAATTGCTGTAAGAAATGTCTTTTAGTGCTATGGAAGACGAAGATGTTCTTCATTTACTTACCGGTGAAGACGAATTCGATGCAGATATTGATGAAGTGGCAGAAGAAGAGCTTCTTAGAGACGATGGGGTCACTGATGGCAAAGAGTCACAAAATAATGTTATGATTAATAAGTCAATGGATGACGAAGAAGATGAAGACGACAGAGACAGTGCTCGCAGAGGACGCTTCAGATCAGAAAGAATTATGTCTTTGGCTTCAGTTCCCACTCGAAGACGCGAAATACCCGACAGTTTGGACTCAATTAATGTCAAATTGGATAAAAATACGGATAAAAACAACTATAATAACCGAAGACATAATAATCAACAAAAATACCGAAACTTTAAGCAGAACTCAAGTAATGGACAAAATCAAAGACAACAGAACTTTCAACGAAACAGAACTGAAGGCTTACTTCCTCTGCCTAACCAACCGATGGGACCGACACCACCACAACAACAAAGAATGGTTTTAATTGCACCCAATATTTATGGACAACAAATGGCAAACAATTCCAACCCAATGAACACAATTCACGTGAACCCACACTTCAGGGCCCGAATACCCAATCAATTCGAACAAATGTCTCAACAGGGGGTTAGACCACAAGGACCTGACCCTCAGATGAGGCTATCGGGCAATGTTATGATGACACCACAAATCCATTTCCCACAAAATGTCAATAATTCACAGCAAATGCTTTTTAACCCACAAATCAATAATCAATTCCGACCTCATTTCATGTCAAACAATCATTTATTTAATGACCAAAACCCTCAAATGGCAGCACCTCTACAACCATCACATCAACTTCTACATCATCCCCAACAACAACCACCTCATCACCAAATGCAGGTCTGTTACCATTTTAGGCTTTCCTTTTCAACAATTAGGACTTATTAGCCATTAATGTAATGACCAATACTTTTGATTACATTTATTGATAATTGGGTTTAAATGAACTCATTATTGAAATCAATGCATAAGAGTTTGATAGAGCAGTCATACCTCTCCATAGCTGAGCCCTAATCGATACTAAATATTAAGTTATGATAACATTATTTGTCTCAACAGATGGACAATCAATGGAGACCTGGTTCTAACGTACAGACATTTCAGATGCCACCCAACATAGGACAACCCCAACAAATTATACCCCAGCAAATGCCTTTGAATCGTCCCATGAGTCAGATGCCCAATCAGATGCTGAGCGGACCGCCACCACAGCCTAATTTCAACCCTACTTACGAGCCTTTCCCATCCTACCAATCAAGTCAGCCATTGCTTATGCACCCGGGTGGAGCTCAGCCACCATTTCAAAGCCAAAACAATTTTGGTCATCACTTACAAGGGGTGGAAAACCAAAGATTTGCGGTTCACCACAACTTCAATAAAATGGGATTCGGTTCACAACAACAGAGCTTTCATTCGTCGACTAACCAACAAATGATTGCCAACAATATTACTGTCAATCAAATGAAAACGAGTCAATCCTCTCCTCAAAAGCCATCAAACATAAAGAGGCCTAACTATGAGTCCGGTGTCAGACCTTATAAGTCATTAGTCGGGAGTAATGATCAGCAAAAATCTGAAGCTTTGAAAGCGGCACAAATGCGGACAAAACGCGCCAAACAGTTGTTGACTAAAAAGCAACAAAATGTAGTGAAAGAGGTGCAGATTGTTAGGAACCCTATGTCTGTCCACACCTCACAAACTCAAAACAAAGAAATGGAGGCCTCAGTCGGTGTCGATGAAGAGTATAAGAAGAAATTAGAGGAACAAAAACGTCTTCGAGAAGAGATTCTTCGCACCAAAGAGGAGAGAAGGAAAGCAATGGCCGCCCAAAGACTCAGAGAAACGGAGTCGAAGTCTGGTTTACAAACCTTGAAAAGTGTTGACCAAAAGCCAAGTCCAGTGCGAAGTCAACCCCAGCAACAAATCGCAACTTTACTCAATCGTTCGCCACAACCAACGAGTGGGATATCAAAGCCGGTGCCGTCCAAACGCATTGTCAAACCCATAACTGAGAGGTCGAACACTAGTAAACCAATAATCAATAGATTGGTTGTCGTTAATAGTAATCAGAGCCAAAAGAGGTCTGTTTTCATCAAAGGTTTGGCCGCTTCCACAACAGAGCTCGACCTCAGAAAACTATGTAAACCTATCGGTGCGATAGAGTCGTGTAAAATATGTGTAAGCGGTGGCCAAAAGACGGCGACCGTTACTTTCGTGCGATCACAAGACGCCATACAATTCCAGAGCAAATACGAGCGAACTTTACTCGATCTCTCCATAATCCAAGTCTCACTCATTTGGTTTGTTTCCCTTTATTTGCAGTTTAGTCACCAATTCCTCACTTATTTTCACCCCTCTATTAGAGTGTCCAACAAATTATTCTCATATAATTCACAACATAAAGTGTGAGCACTATATTCAACACTATATCCAACACTTTCACAATATTATAGAATTTGTCACTCAATTAAAGACCCAATAAATGCATGACTTTTCATGTCTTTCAGCGGATACTTAATATCTGTACCTATTGTTTGAAGTATTGCTTAACTATTACTTAACTTTGAACCTAAAATGAGAAAAGTTGGCAAAAATAGTGCTCACATTTTATTTGAATTTTGAGATAAAGCCAGAGCTGAGCCTTCTGTCTATCCCAGTGCTGTTCCTATGCTATTGTTTGACTCATTCTGAGATGATTTTCCTGAAAAGACACTTAACTTTTTGATAGTATCACACAATGTGTGAATTATGGCACATAAACTATGCTCGAGGCAGTAAACTACCTGTCATTCAAACATTTTGATATTCTTATCAATTCTTGACTCTAACTGTGATTTAAAGTTATTCCACTTCTCAGCACATCTGATGGCAAAGATATACAGTTTGACCTCTCAATAAAAGAATCATAGGTGCAGGATAAATTTCTTTCTTAGAGAGGTAAACTTTAGAAAAGCAATGCAATTAATGACGAACTTGTGGTTATTTACGGGATTTAATCATAATTGTGTAGTTGAGGCGTTTTCCCAATAATTTTAGATTTGAAAACTAACAAAAGTCTAGTGTTTTCTTACAGTTAAAAGACTAACTCTTATTGAGACTAAAATGGTTAGAAATGATGGATCGATGCGTAGGATTCTCTTAATGAGAGAATTCTCTTAACTGGAAAACTCCTAATCAATGATAAGTAATCATAAATAGTTTTATTAGCAAATACTCCCAGACAGCAGTGGGTGACAAAATCTGCTCTTAATCAATTTCTCTTACAACTGATTTGTTACTATTTACTATTCAGAGGTCTAACTGTATTCTTCATTATATCTATGGACAGATTAGCATAAAATGGTGCATAGCAAAGTGTCTTTTCAGAGTAACTTGATAATTTATTAAACTGTTAAGAAATATATTACAAAAAATTACATTTGAGGATAAAAAGTTGATATTTAACTAAAATCAAATGGAAATCAGAGAATCGGAGAGAGAGAGAGAGAGAGAGAGAGAGTGAGAAGGTGTGTGAGAGAGCAGGGGTGACCATCCAACTTGATGGTCAGGGGGGGGTGAGGGGGGGGTAAAATGGC
>JAQIWF010001492.1:0-11814 GCA_034694965.1 Ceratozetes gracilis | reverse complement strand
AAAAGCTATTCCGGGTTTCTCACAGTTGACCACAAATACAACAGTAATCTCTTCTTCTGGTTCTTCCCCTCATTTGTAAGCCTCTATCACTTCATACATCTAAACTACTATTGATTTATTGAAATAGAGAAATACTGATCGAGCACCTTTAATTATTTGGTTAGAAGGTGGGCCAGGAACACCTATCATTTATCAATTATTCAGCCCAAATGGTCCATTTAAAGTTGATAAACACCTGAACGTCTCACTCAACCCTTACAGTTGGATACAAGAGTTCTCTGTGCTATATATTGATAACCCGGTCGGCACCGGATATAGTTTTACTGATAATGAAAAGGGATTTTCAACAAATCAGAACTCAGTCGCCGACAACTTATATGAGTTTTTACAACAATTCTATCAATTATTCAGTGAATACAGAGATAATGAGCTCTACATTGCGGGTGAGTCCTATGGGGGAAAGTATGTGCCGGCGCTCGGATACAAACTCATGCAAATGTCAAACCAATCAAAAATCAATTTCAAAGGCGTTGCCATTGGAAACGGATTGACTGATCCCATCAATCAATTGGAAGGGTTTGTCTATTTAAAAAGCACAGGACTTATTGACGAAAAGCAGCAAGATCAATTGAAAAAACTTGAAAATAAAATCAGACAACTTTATAAGGCAAAGGAATATTCAAAAGCATCCGAATATTACAGAAGTTTATGTAATTAACACAATAATTAATTCCAAATTAAAAGTTATTCACTCCTAGATCTTTCAAGGAAAGGGATATCAAGCGCCGCCTCTAACGCAACCGGGTATTTGAATTTTTACAATTTCCTTGAATCGCACTATACTTTTGAAAATAATGGTCCGGATTATCACGAAAAATATCTCGCATTAAATGAAACCAAGACTGCAATACATGTGGGAAATGTCAAGTTTTGGGACGAAAACGAAACAGTATTTCAGAAGCTGTCCACAGATATCATCCTTTCCCTAATGGATAATATGACAGCACTTATACCTCATTACAAAGTTATGCTCTTTGTAGGTAACCTCGATATTTTGGTTGGACCTGCTCAAGTTAATGCCATGCTTGAGAATAAAGGTACTTTTAATTTAATGGAAATTATAATCATTTTAAGACACTTTATTTGAACTAGATTGGAAATACTATCAAGATTTTTATCATGCTAAAAGAGTGATCTGGAAAGTATCTAAAAATTATACAGAAGTTGCAGGTTATGCCAAAAGCTTTGGTAATTTTATTCAAGTAATTGTTAGAAATGCTGGTCATTCTGTAGGTGTTGATCAACCTAGGTCCAATTTAGATTTAATTCGCAGATTTATTTACAATTTGCCCTTTTAAACTACTCTACATTTGTTACTTAAACTCAATTAAAATGTTTTCAATGTATTCAACAATAAAAGCGATTGTTTTTGAAACTCAATTGTTATCTGAATTTCAGACCAATTGCGACAAAATCTTTATTTCAGACCAATATCTGTATTTCAAAAAATGGCCAAAATTAAGGCTAAAATGATCTTCGTTTCTATGCAATTTTTCGCGTAGCTCAGGGTATTCCGGCAAACCCCCTCTCACTCTATGGCCACCCCTAGTTGAGAGATAATTTATATCAGTGTTTGATGTCTTATGTGAACAAGGGTAGTCATAGGAAAGTGTATTTGCTGATATAATCTCCCTTGAGATTTTGAAAATCCTAACATTACATTACATTTTCCCCTCTCATTTTACACTCTTTTCACCACCACCATCTTACCACATATTCAACTGCACATATTAATTATAACAAATATACAACTTGTACCTTTAACTCGAGACCCTGAAAACAAACAGCAATTTAATTCAATTTAATTCAATTTAATTCAATACAACAAACGCTGTGTTACAAACAGGGGTGATCAAACTCTACAAAGAGAATAGTTTCCCACATTCATATTAAAATTTTCCCACGGACCTTAAATTCATTGTTAAATTTTTGCTCCGCGAAAGGTGAATTTTGGCTATACCTACCCTTGGTAATTCATGTAACTTACAAATAACTGCATATTAAGTGTTGGTTACAACAATTGTTATCATTTGTAGTCATCACTTAAGACTTAAGTAAAGCATGAAATCTGAAGATATGACTCATTTATTGCATATTCTGTTACATCATTTACAGTGTGTTCTGAGAAATAATCAATAAACATTTAATAGAAATATATACTAGTAAATTTAGTAGTTATTAAGAACAATTAATTTGCTATCTTATCATGAATTGATTCCATGGTATTCTTAAGAGTGGTTTTTATATAAGATATTCTAAAATTATGAATAGTTTCTTAAGTATTTCTAATGAATTGCTTTATGAGATAAGAGTTATATTTTATTTACCATTTTGTGAATTATTTGAATGAACTAGACTAGTTATATGCCTAAATGTTTTCTGCAGGATGAATTTCAATAATGGTAAGATTATATTATTAAGCAAAACTTGTTCAATTATTGCAGGTTCAGTTTTGATTTCCTACTCAAATATTTATGATTGTGTTTAAATGATTTAATAAATGTTTAATTACTAAAATGTTTATAATAGGATAACCATCAGGCCCATCTTGACCATATTTATACTTTGAAACACTAAATTAAGCTTGCTAACTTTAGATAATATGTGACTTAACAAATAAGTTAATTCATAAATCAATTAATAAATATCCTTTTATTTAGAACTTTTAGCATGCTTAAGTATTTTAACAGAAATCCTTTGTTATGTCATTTGAGTATTCTTTGAGAATTTCAAAATTCATTGTAATTTGAAACAATTGCCAAACATTTGCATAAATTATTTATACATTGAGTGAAAAACATTTAATAACTTTTAATCTTTAATAACATTTTATTAATACATTTGATTCACAATTACTTATCTATACTTTAATTGATTTTTAAATGTTTTATAAAATAATTGCCTTTTCATTGATTTTCAGTAATAAAAATATAATATTTTAAAGTAAAATAATTACTCATAGAATATCAGAATATATTTGTTCAAGTTCATTATATAAAACTTTATTAATAACATTATATTATTAATATTAATTTATTAAAATAAGTTCAGAATTAAGTTCTTTTAGTGTTTTATCATTGCATTTGTTTTCAAGTATGTAATGATGAATGTTATCAATCAATGTTTAGTAGTATTAGTCTCATCCCTATCTCTCTGTTTTAATCCAATACTGTCTGCGACGACACTATTGTCAAAACCAAAGAACTTGAGATTTTCGCACACATCTGATCCCACAGTTGTCTCACTATTCTGGGACACTCCAGAAGAAACTAACGGAAAAATCACCGGATATACCATCCTTTACACTAATGACAAATTGCAACATGATAGAAAATGGAATAAAAAGCAAATAAATGGACAAGAGACAACAGTTGTCTTAAATGAACTTATTGCTTATATAACCTATTTTGCCAAGACAAAAGCCATAATCGATGGCACAATAACTGGTCCGACCTCTGATGTGATTGAGTTCGAGACTAAAGCCTCTGTACGTCATAACCGTCTGTCACCGCATACGAAGCCTACAATTCTGGAGGTTATTAGCAGTCAATATGAAGATGAGGTGAAAATAAGTTGGCAAGCTCCTATTGAACCAATGGGAATTATCAAACAATATGAAATATACTATACCAGCAACAAAATTAATATTAGGGATGAGAATTTGAATGTGAAAATTGTTGATAAAATAGTGGGTTTTGATGACATCAACGCTGTTAAGGACTTCCATGAAATAATTGATGGACTTATCGGTAATACGACCTATCAGTTCATGATAAAAGTCAAAACAAGTGAAGACAACAGCGGCTCCTATTCCTCGGTGGTTGAGTTTACCACACAAACAGTTAATGAGTCGACAACTGAACAAATTGATGAAAATGTTAGACAAGAGTATAGTATTAATGAAGAATTTGCATCATTTGAGTCAATTGACTCAATAGTGACAAAACCACAGAACATTCAAATATCACATACATCTGATCCGACAAAAGTGAACATATTGTGGGACAGACCACAAGTGCCAAACGGAAGAATAACCGGCTTTTATATACTCTATTCAAATGATAAGCTCTTAAACGACAGCTTTTGGGAGAAAATCCGAGTCAATGAACAAAAGACAACTATTTTAACAGAATTAATGCCTTACATAAAATATTTTGCCAAGGTCATTGTCATAATTAATGATCAATTATTAGGTTTGAGTTCAGATGTGATTGAATTTGAGACCAAATCAGTGACAAAAAGTCACAATCGTTTGTCGCCCGAATCAAAGCCGAAAATCATAGGAGTGGTCAATGGAAACGCCCCCTCAGAGGCCGAAATAACTTGGCAAGCTCCTTCTCAACCAACGGGAAAGGTAACCCAGTATGAGATTTATTATACCAGCAATAAATTGAGTGTAAAGGACACAAATTTAAAGGTGAAAATGATTTATAAAGTTGAAGGATATGATGACATCAATGATGTGAAGGAAATACGGGAACCAATCCATGAATTGTTAACTAATATGAGATATGAGTTCTTAGTCAAAGTCAAGACAAGTGAGGATAATATCGGCTCATATTCTTCAGTGTTTGAATTCCGGACTAAGTCTTTGAGTGAATTCCCAAAACCAAAGGTTGTGCCTAAAACTGAATCTGAAGACCAGAAACTCAGCACTAATTCTGAAATTGAGAACAAAGATAAACCTAATAAAGACAAGAGTAATATTTATAGAAGTAATAAAGAGAGTGAGCAAGCTACATCTATGCCTAGAAATGTTGTGGTTTATCACACATCTGATCCAACAGTAGTTAATATAGCTTGGTCAAAGCCTGAAAGAACAAGGGGTAAAATTACTGGTTATAATATTTTATATTCAAATGATAAGCTTTTGAATGAGAGAAAATGGAGCAAGCAACAAGTGTTTGGCCAAGATACTTCAGGAGAATTAAAAGATCTCATACCATATATAACATATTTCACCAAGATTAAGGCAATAATAGAAGAGACAGAATTTAGTGCCGCTTCAGATGTGGTTGAGTTTGAAACAAAAGCTGTAAATCGACCCAATCGTCTGCCAACAGATTCTAAGCCCAAAATTCTGGGCGTTTTTAATACCTATTATGACCCGACTCATGTTGAAATAATTTGGAATGCTCCTAAATATCCCTTGGGCAAAATTAAGCAGTATGAAATTTATTATACAAGCAAAAAGATTGGTGTAAGAGATTCACATTTGAGGGTTAAGATTATTGATAAAGACTTAACCGATGAAATGAATGTTAAAATCGTTGGTCTTTCAGAAAATACAAGATATGAGTTCATGATTAAAGTCAAGACATATGAAGGCAATAGTGGCTATTCCTCAGTCTATGAATTCACAACTAGTTTTGAGTCTGAGTTGAGATCCAATCGGAATAAAGAGAAGAAGAAGTCTTCGGTTAAAAATGACTTTTCATTCTTCCAAAGTGTTTATGATTTGTTCACAACATTGATATCATTCTTCAAAAGAGATTATGATTTGATCACAACATTGAAATCATTCTTCAAAGGAGTTAATGATTTGACCACAACATTGACATCATTCGTCAAAAGAGTTTATGATTTGATCCTTGTATGGATATTTTCCGCAATTATTGTGTTTATAATTTATTTATTGTGTTGGCACAGGAATGGTGAGAATAATCAAGGTAATATAACCATCAACATGTTTTGTCATTGAATCTAAATTTGCTAATATTTATACAACTATTTTCAGATCACTTCCGATATGAGTATCAAAACAGACAGAGTTATGACAATGAGAACAGACATCGATATGAACAACAAAATAGACAAAATCGTCAACAAAATAACACATTTAGAAGAAGTGCTCCGAAAAAGACAAGAACTCATTACGATGTGCTCGGAATTAACTCATCCGCTACACCACAGGAAATAAAATTCGCTCGCAATGTGATGGCTAAGAAATATCACCCGGATAAACATACAGGAGCTACTGATGACCAGATTAAGACCAACGAGAATACAATGAAAGAAATCAATGAAGCCTTTGATGTCTTGAATGATGAGAGCAAAAGATTTCAATATGATCTTGATACTTTTAAAAAATATTAATAGAGTATTTTTTGACAATCATTGCGATTTTAGAATATTCTTGGATTAATTAAATGAGAAATTGGGGAATATTTTGTTTAAGACATTTCTAATAAACATTGAAATTATTTATTGAATAAGAATTGCAATTAAATGAAAGCAAAAATGAATTTATGTATAAAAACCTGTCATTTGTTTGATATTAAAATTGACTTCAAATAAATTTCGTCTAAAAACAAGGTTTATGATCAGAATCTGTTCCTCTTTAAGTCGTGAATCTAATCGACAAATGAGTCAATTGTGAGGAAAGGCGATCGCAAAACAACTGATAGTCTATGGATTTATTGAAACTCCCTTTAAATTGAATCAATTTGTTGGACAGAATCGGGAGAATTATATTTTCCTGCGATAACCCAAATGACAACAGATTAGGAAAGGATGTTATGATGTGCTGAATGATGACTGCGTTCAGTGAATCAAGAATTTCACTCAACCCTTACAAGAGTTCTCTGTGCTATACATCGATAACCCGATTCTCAATTGTTGTCTAAATTTCAGACCATTTGTCAAAATCTTTATTTCAGACCAATATCTGTATTTCAAAAAATGGTCAAAATTAAGGCTAAAATGATCTTCGTTTCTATGCAATTTTTCGCCGAGCTCAGGGTATTCCGGCAAACCCTCTCTGTCGATGGCCACCCCTAGTTGAGAGATAATTTATATCAGTGTTTGATGTCTTATGTGAACAGGGGTAGTCATAGGAGAGTATATTTGTTGATGTCATCTCCCCTGAGATTTTGAAACTCCTAACATTACATTACACTTTTCCCTCTCATTTTACACTCCTTTCACCACCTACCACAAATTCAACTGCAAATATTAACTAGCATATACATAACTGTATATATATAACTGTACCTCTAACTCGAGACCTTGAACACAAAGCAATTCAACTCAATTTAATTCAAACAGGGATGATCAAGCTCGGCCACTACAAAGGGAATAGTTTCCCATCCTGATATTAAAATCCCCACAGACCTAGTATCTATCCATAAATACATTGTTAAATTTTCACTCAGGGAAAGCCAAATTTTGACTATTCCCCGCCCTTGGCAATTCCTGTAACTTACAAATAACTGTATATTAAGTGTTGGTTACTATAATTGTTATCATTTGTTGCCATCACTTAAATATACAAAGCATGAGATCTGAAAATATGACTCATTTATTGCATATTCTGTTACATCATTTACAGTGTGTTCTGAGAAATAATCAATAAACATTTAATAGAAATATATACTAGTAAATTTAGTAGTTATTAAGAACAATTAATTTGCTATCTTATCATGAATTGATTCCATGGTATTCTTAAGAGTGGTTTTTATATAAGATATTCTAAAATTATGAATAGTTTCTTAAGTATTTCTAATGAATTGCTTTATGAGATAAGAGTTATATTTTATTTACCATTTTGTGAATTATTTGAATGAACTAGACTAGTTATATGCCTAAATGTTTTCTGCAGGATGAATTTCAATAATGGTAAGATTATATTATTAAGCAAAACTTGTTCAATTATTGCAGGTTCAGTTTTGATTTCCTACTCAAATATTTATGATTGTGTTTAAATGATTTAATAAATGTTTAATTACTAAAATGTTTATAATAGGATAACCATCAGGCCCATCTTGACCATATTTATACTTTGAAACACTAAATTAAGCTTGCTAACTTTAGATAATATGTGACTTAACAAATAAGTTAATTCATAAATCAATTAATAAATATCCTTTTATTTAGAACTTTTAGCATGCTTAAGTATTTTAACAGAAATCCTTTGTTATGTCATTTGAGTATTCTTTGAGAATTTCAAAATTCATTGTAATTTGAAACAATTGCCAAACATTTGCATAAATTATTTATACATTGAGTGAAAAACATTTAATAACTTTTAATCTTTAATAACATTTTATTAATACATTTGATTCACAATTACTTATCTATACTTTAATTGATTTTTAAATGTTTTATAAAATAATTGCCTTTTCATTGATTTTCAGTAATAAAAATATAATATTTTAAAGTAAAATAATTACTCATAGAATATCAGAATATATTTGTTCAAGTTCATTATATAAAACTTTATTAATAACATTATATTATTAATATTAATTTATTAAAATAAGTTCAGAATTAAGTTCTTTTAGTGTTTTATCATTGCATTTGTTTTCAAGTATGTAATGATGAATGTTATCAATCAATGTTTAGTAGTATTAGTCTCATCCCTATCTCTCTGTTTTAATCCAATACTGTCTGCGACGACACTATTGTCAAAACCAAAGAACTTGAGATTTTCGCACACATCTGATCCCACAGTTGTCTCACTATTCTGGGACACTCCAGAAGAAACTAACGGAAAAATCACCGGATATACCATCCTTTACACTAATGACAAATTGCAACATGATAGAAAATGGAATAAAAAGCAAATAAATGGACAAGAGACAACAGTTGTCTTAAATGAACTTATTGCTTATATAACCTATTTTGCCAAGACAAAAGCCATAATCGATGGCACAATAACTGGTCCGACCTCTGATGTGATTGAGTTCGAGACTAAAGCCTCTGTACGTCATAACCGTCTGTCACCGCATACGAAGCCTACAATTCTGGAGGTTATTAGCAGTCAATATGAAGATGAGGTGAAAATAAGTTGGCAAGCTCCTATTGAACCAATGGGAATTATCAAACAATATGAAATATACTATACCAGCAACAAAATTAATATTAGGGATGAGAATTTGAATGTGAAAATTGTTGATAAAATAGTGGGTTTTGATGACATCAACGCTGTTAAGGACTTCCATGAAATAATTGATGGACTTATCGGTAATACGACCTATCAGTTCATGATAAAAGTCAAAACAAGTGAAGACAACAGCGGCTCCTATTCCTCGGTGGTTGAGTTTACCACACAAACAGTTAATGAGTCGACAACTGAACAAATTGATGAAAATGTTAGACAAGAGTATAGTATTAATGAAGAATTTGCATCATTTGAGTCAATTGACTCAATAGTGACAAAACCACAGAACATTCAAATATCACATACATCTGATCCGACAAAAGTGAACATATTGTGGGACAGACCACAAGTGCCAAACGGAAGAATAACCGGCTTTTATATACTCTATTCAAATGATAAGCTCTTAAACGACAGCTTTTGGGAGAAAATCCGAGTCAATGAACAAAAGACAACTATTTTAACAGAATTAATGCCTTACATAAAATATTTTGCCAAGGTCATTGTCATAATTAATGATCAATTATTAGGTTTGAGTTCAGATGTGATTGAATTTGAGACCAAATCAGTGACAAAAAGTCACAATCGTTTGTCGCCCGAATCAAAGCCGAAAATCATAGGAGTGGTCAATGGAAACGCCCCCTCAGAGGCCGAAATAACTTGGCAAGCTCCTTCTCAACCAACGGGAAAGGTAACCCAGTATGAGATTTATTATACCAGCAATAAATTGAGTGTAAAGGACACAAATTTAAAGGTGAAAATGATTTATAAAGTTGAAGGATATGATGACATCAATGATGTGAAGGAAATACGGGAACCAATCCATGAATTGTTAACTAATATGAGATATGAGTTCTTAGTCAAAGTCAAGACAAGTGAGGATAATATCGGCTCATATTCTTCAGTGTTTGAATTCCGGACTAAGTCTTTGAGTGAATTCCCAAAACCAAAGGTTGTGCCTAAAACTGAATCTGAAGACCAGAAACTCAGCACTAATTCTGAAATTGAGAACAAAGATAAACCTAATAAAGACAAGAGTAATATTTATAGAAGTAATAAAGAGAGTGAGCAAGCTACATCTATGCCTAGAAATGTTGTGGTTTATCACACATCTGATCCAACAGTAGTTAATATAGCTTGGTCAAAGCCTGAAAGAACAAGGGGTAAAATTACTGGTTATAATATTTTATATTCAAATGATAAGCTTTTGAATGAGAGAAAATGGAGCAAGCAACAAGTGTTTGGCCAAGATACTTCAGGAGAATTAAAAGATCTCATACCATATATAACATATTTCACCAAGATTAAGGCAATAATAGAAGAGACAGAATTTAGTGCCGCTTCAGATGTGGTTGAGTTTGAAACAAAAGCTGTAAATCGACCCAATCGTCTGCCAACAGATTCTAAGCCCAAAATTCTGGGCGTTTTTAATACCTATTATGACCCGACTCATGTTGAAATAATTTGGAATGCTCCTAAATATCCCTTGGGCAAAATTAAGCAGTATGAAATTTATTATACAAGCAAAAAGATTGGTGTAAGAGATTCACATTTGAGGGTTAAGATTATTGATAAAGACTTAACCGATGAAATGAATGTTAAAATCGTTGGTCTTTCAGAAAATACAAGATATGAGTTCATGATTAAAGTCAAGACGAGTGAAGACAATGTCGGCTCCTATTCCTCTGCCTATGAATTCACTACTAGTTCTGAGTACGAGTTGAGAACCAATCGGAATAAAGAGAAGAAGAAGTCTTCGGTTAAAAATGACTTTTCATTCTTCCAAAGTATTTATGATTTGATCTCTGCATTGATATTACCCGCAATTATAGTGTATTTGATTTATTTATTGTGTTTCACGGGTTGGCACAGGAATGGTGAGGATAATCAAGGTAATATAACCATGAACATATATTGTCATTGAATCTAAATTTGCTGATATTTATACAACTATTTTCAGATCACTTCCGATATGAGTACCAAAACAGACAGAGTTATGACAATGAGAACAGACATCGATATGAACAACAAAATAGACAAAAACGTCAACAAAATAACACATTTAGAAGAAGTGCTCCGAAAAAGACAAGAACTCATTACGATGTGCTCGGAATTGAGTCAAGAGCTACACTCCAGGACATTAAATTAGCTCGTAATGTGATGGCTAAGAAATATCACCCGGATAGGCATCCAGGAGCTAATGATGACCAGATTAAGGCCAACGAGAATATAATGAAAGAAATCAATGAAGCCTTTGATGTATTGAGTGATGAGAGCAAAAGAAATCAATATGATCTTGATACTTTTAAAAGATATTAATAGGGTTTTTTCAAAATTTTTGGGGGTTTTGGTCTGACCCCCCCGACAGGGGGGTTTTGGTCTGACCCCCCCCCCTCGGCGAACCCTGATTTAAAGAAACATTTATTTAATGAAAAATTAAAAAACAAATGAATAAAAACTTTGATATCATATCCAGTGCTGAACCCTTTCCTGTGCCGACCTATGAGACCGACCGACTCCACCGTCTTCTTCGAGAGTAGAGACCAAACGCTTCCGATTATGACATAAGAACTCATTCCCAGTGAATGAATGAATGGATTGGTTATCAATTGAAGACATTTTACTTAACTTTTAATTGAATCTAAAATACAATCAAAACAAACATTAATTGAAATGAAAGACAAAAATGGCTTTAATTTTGATGACAACAAAAACCTGTCATTTATTTGGCCCTCAATTGAACTCTCAATCAGTGTTTTTGTGGGTATAGAGGAAACAAAGTTAAAAGTGAAATAGGATTATATAATAACCACAGAAACGTGCATATATTGGACACCCCCTAAATTTTGAAACAAAATACAAATTTGATTTTTAAT